>PVLA01001948.1:78805-307081 GCA_004027455.1 Hydrochoerus hydrochaeris | reverse complement strand
CTCCCTGTCCCTGTCCCTGTCCCTGTCTCTCTTGTCCTGGTGTTGAGGCTCCACTACATGCTCCCCCATGATGTGCTGCCTCATCACAAGTCCAAAGGCAACAAAGCCCGTGGGCCATGGACTGAAACCTTTCACACTGTGAGCCAAAGCAAACCTTTCCTCTTTATGAGTTGATTTTCTTAGGTACATGTTACAGTAATGAGAACATAATAGATATAATCTACAACTAAAGGATCTCTGCAGTTAAGCTGTGACATTTTAAAAGATTTATAAGTAACTTCTTCAATAGTTTAGGAAAAAGAATGCAAAGGTCAGAACAAGCTGAAATGTAAATAGAATTTTAGATGATATTCGAACAGTACTGGGCCTAAATATTAACTGGCATGTCCCAGGGTAAAAAGGTGAAGCTTTATAAACTCTTCCAGTCATGAGAATGTCTAAGTTGAACATTTTCTCTGGCCTTTAAAAATATGATGAAGTTCCAAGGTCTAAAATAAACTAATCTTTAATTTAGTGGTTTCTCAATGACTGCAAAAGCCATAATCACAAAATTTTAAAATGGAATGGCATCTTAGAGATCATCTTATGAAAAGTGAAAAGAGTGTTAAAGAAATGAAGTGTTTACATTTATTCTATTTTTAGAGATGTGTACTTATTTATTAAACTCCCATAACTTTTCAATAATAAGATATATATCTATATATAATATAGATATATAATATATAATATGGACAAGTAAATAAAGTAAATCAGAGTAAATGTTTTGATATGGTTGTAGTAGTTACCTTTCATTGATTGATTGATTATATTAAAATGAACCCAATACTTCCTACTGAACTACATCTCTAGCCCTTTTTATTGATCTGCTTCAAGACAGGGTCTTGCCAAATTGCTAAATTGTCCAGGCAAGGCTCAAATTTTCCATTCTCCTGCCTCCCAGAGTTGGGATTATAGGTGTGTGCCACCATGCCCAGCTGCAGCTTCCTTTAATAAGGTTTAGAATCATGCCATATGCTGCTTACTTTGAATAGGTTTTCTCTAAAGACACAGCATCCGGTTGATGCACAGCCTGCTTTGGTCTGAAGAACTGACCTCAAGAGCGGTTGAATGACTTTCTTAGGGTTGGACAGCTAGTAAGAAGCACAAGGGACATCTGAACCCAGCATTTTCTGGTTCCCCTGCCTTCTTCTCTACCAGCATCCAAGATTCCACTTTTGTTCTAAAAAATACATATGTACGTGGTATTCTGTTAAGATGACAAGTTACTTGAAATATAATAGGAATTACATATTTCTCTTACCCTGTTTCCCTTAGTGACTATTCTCACCAGTTTCTTCCTAACAGTAGCAGTGTATCATTTTCTTTAAATAAGAATGTGATTAAAGAAGGTTGAATCATTGGTTAATAATGGAGTATTTCAAATAGTTGTTCATTATTCTTGGAACACCACAATGATTAGCTGCAGATGAAATCAATGAAAAAAATTGGAGCTTGTTCTCAACCCAACTTTTCTCTCATTACTAGAATTTCTCACTGAAGAGATATCTACTGCATCAGTATTTTAGTGGATGAGGCAGTGGATGTCCTAAACACACACTGGGTTCAGGACACCTTCTCATCATTGGTGTCCTTATGGGCCTCGTTTAAATATCATTGTTAATTTATAACAATAATGTAATACACAGCCATGGAACACAACTCAACTTTAACGACATCAACCTTGGATCTGAACAGTAGTCATGCATGAGCGTCCTCCCTGCCCCGTCTCATCCCACCTGTACCCCCCTCCCCGTATCTGCTGCCCCCTGGATCATCATTCCTGTGCTTACAGTTTAATTCAGCTTTGTCTCTTCTATATAATCTTTTAAAAGATGTTTAACCATTTAAAATACCGTTCAATTTTATTGAAAAGCTTGTAACCTACAAACAAGTTGAAGCAGTAGTAGCAATAAGGTCCATCTACCGATTACCCTCTTACTGCGTTTGATCCCTCTCTCCTTTCCCCGTTTTTGTTTCCCTCTCCTGTAATCATTTTAAAGTAAATCTCACACAGACCTCCAACAAATGTTTCACCATGTACTACTTAAGAATGGTGTTTTTTACCAAAACACCATCTTCATATCTAAGAAATCAATGCTGATATTGTAATCTCTACATTACAATAATAAACTATCATAAACAATAAAATAACCGTTTTCTCCAAAAAGTTTTTCCTATTTTTAAATAAAAGCTGAGATACTATCAAGATATATAAATTGTTTTGTTTGTTATTATCTTTTTGGTTCATTTCTACTACAATACTCTGTCTCTTGCTTTTCATGGGATTATTTTTAAATTTACTATCCTTTTTACATGTTGTCATTTAATGTATTGCAGTGACTCTGTGTTTTATACATTATTGCCTGAATTGTGTTCTATTCTGAAGGCTTGATTAAACTGAGGTTAGACTTTTTGGCAAAAATACTTAATAGGGAGGTTGTGTAATTCGTATTGCATTGCTAGGAGGGACATGATTCAGGCTGCCCCCTCATTTGCTTGATAATTTTTAATTAAAACTTTCCACTTTTAAAATATGTCCACACAAGATATCATAGCTTATCTTGCACTCTGAATGACTACTTCTAAGACAACAATAAGCAAAGTATTAATTATTGTAACTGTCCTACTAACCTGTTCTGAAACTCTGTTTTATTTTCTTTCTCATTAAAACTTTTAAAAATACAGGCTTGGGGTTTAGCTCAGTGGCATAAGTGCCTGCCTGGAAAGCACAAGGTCATGAGTTTGATGCCTGGTAAAAAAAAAAAATAAATAAAATATGTCTGCAGATTCTTGAATACTTTCTCATTCGTGAGGTACATTTGGTTGGGTGGGGTGGGAATCATGTGTGCAGGATCTCACTGTGCTGCCTAGCCTAACCTCAAACTCCTGGCTCAAAAGATAGTCTTGCCTCAGTCTTCCAAGTGGCCAGGTATATGGGCACAGCATGGATGGATCTTAATTCTCTCCCAGCTGCCATAGCAGAAAGCATCCATATCATGGGTGGAAAGTCCCAGGGGGTGAGGAATGAACATCCCCCCCAAAAAAACAGCAATAAAGTAGTTCCGCTACTGAGTGAGCTTGGAAGTGGATTCTCCACCAGCATTCAATTATATTGTATTAAATTATATTTTCTCACAAAATTTGTCCACTGAGCCTAATTTTCCAAATTGTTAGCATGTAGTGTTATATTGTGAGAATAATATGCTCCCTTCTATTTTATATCTCCATTAGGGCTTTAGATTGTTTAAATTCATAATACTATTCACACATGACTTTTCTCTTTTTGTCATATAATCTTGCCAAAGATTATCTATTTGTTTGTTTTTGAAAAACCAATGTTTGGGTTGGTTAGCATTCTCTGTTGAAACTTCATTTTATATTTGATTAATTTCTGCTCTTATTGTATTATCTCACTATTCCCACTCATTAAATTTTAGCAGCTTGTCTTTCCTAATGTAAGAACTAATATCTAAAATATTCTTCTTTTTTTTTCAGTGCCTGGGATTGAACTCAAAACCTTTGCACTGAGCAGTGTCTCAGCCCACTGTTAATTTTTTAAAAATTCGAGACCAGGTCTCACTAAGTTACTAAACTGATCATGTTGAGTTCTAATTTATGATCATCTTATCTCAGCCTCCAAGGGTGCTAGGATTATAGACCTATTTTACCAGGTTCTGCTAAAATATATCTTAAAACACTATTTTTTGCTATAGTCCATGAGCTTTGATAGATAAGATGTTAGCTTTTTGAATATTTAAAATATTTGAATATTTAAAATATTTCATCAGTCCTACGTCATTTTCAGTTGATTTTTCTCTTAATTATTCATTGTATTTTTCTGATTTTGTGCACATCTGGTAATTTTTTACTGAGACATTATTACTGTTACCTTGCTGGGTGCTAGATCCTTTTGTGTTCCTATAAATATTTTTGAACTTTCTTCTGAAATGCAATAACAATTTCCTTGGAAATAGTTTGATCCTTCTCTGCACTGCTTTTATGGTTTGTTAGATAGGACTGGAGTTAGTTTATTCTAGACCTAATTACAGTACTCCTTATATTGAGGCAAAACGTTTCTCGGTCCTCTTCCTGTTCTCCCAGAAATCAAGAGCTTTTCTAATCTTGCAGTTGGAAACTGGTCTTATAGCACTCCCTTGGTGAATACCAAGTACTACTTTCTTTAATTATTTTGAGTTATTATATTATTAGTGTTCTCCAGAGAAACAGAACCATTAGGGTGCAATTAGGGGGTGCCTGTTTGTCTTATAAGGAATTGGTTTATGTAATTATGGAGGCTTAGAAACCCTAAACTCTCCTAGGTCTCCCTAAAGCTGGAGACCTAGGAGAATCAATGATGTAAGTTTCCATCCAAAAATCAGCAGGCAGACTCTGGATCTGAAAAGAGCAGATGTTTCAGCGCAAATCCAAAGCAGAAGACCAATATGCTTTCTCAAAAATTCAGAGAGGAGGAATTTCTTCTTACTGAACTTTTTATTTTAGTTAGGCCTTTAACATATCAGATGAGGCTCACCCTTATTTGAGAGGGCTATCTGCTTCACTGACTCGAATGCTAATCTTATCCAAAAATATTCTCACAGACAAATCCAGGATGATGTGCGACCAAATGTCAATGACCCCATAACTTGGACAACTTAGCACAACAGATTTGACTGTCACAGTGGTTCTCTTCTTTCCCTCCATGGTTCACTTGCCTGAATCCTCAGGGGAGACCGACATCATGTCTGCAGGTTCTCCAGACACCTCTCTTCTCTCTGGGACTCTCAATGGCATCTCACTGATTTGATCCTTTGATTCTCGGTGTTGGCTCCTCAACTCTCTCAGGGTAGTCAATTAGGGCAATCATAAGGTTTGATCCAGTTTTGATTCCTGCCTCTCATGAATCACTGTGCTATGTTGCCTGATATCCAATATTTGAAGTGGGTTTTTTTTTCATATATTTGTGCATTTTGGATTTTCTCAAAGGATTGTTTAAGGTGGAAGGATCAGGTCAGTACCTGTTACTTTAGACATCTCAGCAGCAGATCCTAGAATGTTTTGGATTATGATTTTAAGGTTTTAGTATTATTTGTTTGTTTATGGTACTAAAGATTAAACCCAGGGACTTCTCACTGAAATACAGCCCAAATTTTAAGAGAGAGTCTTACTAAGTCTGAAGATTTCCCAGGACGAGCTCAAATTTGTGATCTCCATGTCTCAGTCTTTCAGAATGATGGTCACTGTGCCTAGCTGAATTTTTTTCCTCTCTTACTCATGGTTATTTAGAAGCATGTTACTAAAATTCGTAAATATACAGGGAGTCTATTCTATCATTTTAAAAGTGTTTAACTTGAAACATGATCAATTTTGCTACATATATGTCCAATGTTCCATAAGAATCTATGATCTAATTTTAGGTATAAATTTTTTATAAATTCATTAAACTAATCTCATTATTTTTATAACTAATCTCATAGTTTTATAAATTCATTAAACTAATTCATTAGCTGTATCAGCTGTATCTCCTAATTACTGTTAAACTTTTGTTTACTTCATCTGTTTACTTCATCTCCTAATTACTGTTAAACTTTTGTTTACTTCATCTGTTAGTAGTTTAGACAACTATATTGAAATCTCTCATCACAGTACTTGGATTTATCAACTTATACCTGTAATTCTATCAAATTTTGCATCATATTTTAAGACTATTTTGTTGGGTAAATACTTAGTATTTTTATATCTTATTGTTAAATTGAACTTTCAACATTATAAAGTGACAATCTTTTTTCCTAATAATACTTTTGTTTTTAAAGTCTGTCTCAAAATTGTCCAATGGAAATTTTTAGCAATATTTGCACTTCTAAATTTGCTAGTAGGCAAATTAAGAAGGTAAAAAGCAACAAGTTATTTCAATTTTAACAATATGTTTTAACCCAACATATACTTATGTAATCACTATAATAATTATTAGTGAGATATTGGACATTCTTAATGGTTTATGGTAAATCTTTTAAACCTAGTACATTTTGTACATTTACAACACATCTCAATTCACACTAAACACATTCCAAGTGCTCAGTAGGTATTTGTGGCTAAAGTTTACTATGCTGGAAAATGTAGGTCTATATAGATATACTAGATTACTTTGGATTAGTATTTATTACTTCTTTTGCCATTTTTGCCCTTTGATACTTTTTGCACTCTTAAATTTTGTGTCCTTATAGAAGACAGATGTGGTTTTTTATGGAGTTTGATATCTATAAAATATGGCAGTAGAACAACTTTGAAATCAGGGTGCATTTTTCAGTTAATGGAATGTCATAATCTCCATCCAGGTAGCATTTGAACCAAAGTGCTCATTGCCTAAATATGTATTAGCATTGAAGGAACCAGTATCAATGCTGAGGAACAGACCTTACTAGTTTGAAGTGAAGTCCCAGGAGGGGATAGTATAGTATTTGAGTATCTAAGAAACAAACATTTGTAGGGGAAATGTGAGGAAAACATAAATCAAACATATTTGGCAATACTCATACATCAAGAAAAAATGAAATAGGGGCTGGGGATTTAGCTCAGTGGCATAAAAGCCTGCCTGGCGAGCGTGAGGTCGTGAGTTCGATCCCTGGTATCAACAACAAAAAAAAAAAAAGAAGAAGAAAAAACAAAATAAACTTACTCTACATAATTGTTAAATTGTCTTAAGCCCAGAACCAATGGTTTTTAGTCTTATTATGATCCAGTTAGAAGGTGCTGAATCACCAGTGGTTTTGATTACACAAGTAATAAATTATGCAGATATTGACAAACAGAAAAGCGATTTATGAGAGTTGGGTGGATGTGATTAAATTTAGGAACACTTTTATCAACTTATTTTGCTTCTTTTTTCTGGCTATATATTATGCACAGTAGTTGCCCATGATAAAATACACATCTAAATAAATTTAAAAAAGAGCTCTGTAACCTAGCATAAAATAACTCTAAGTGATAAGAAAACTTTATTGTAATTAAATTGACAACATTTCTTCTTTTTTTTTACATTTTCATATAATATGCATCTAATATAAGATATACAGTGAATATACGGTACATGTTTGTGTGGTAAATTTTCTGAGGCTTTGTTGGTCTGAAAATAGTTTCATCATCCCCATATATTTTAGCTACATACAAAATCTAGGTCCTGATTCATTTTCCTTTTTTATTTGTTTATTTTTTTCTGGTACTAGGAATTGAACTCAGACCTTGTGCTTGCCAGGCAGTTGCTCATGTCAGTGAGCTATATTCCTGGCCTTTCCCTTTTTAAAAAGTGTATCTTTTTTTTTTTTTTACAAGCTTTTAGAATTTTATAATCCTTTAGAATTTGTGATTAGATAAGGCTTCTAGATTTTAGTTTTGTTTTTATACAGTATGATACTCTTTTTTAGTGGCAAGTTACGTAGATTTGTATTTAATATACACGGATTTTTTATTTTTTTAATGTATTTTTGGTGCTAGTGCTTGGGATCAATCCCAGGGGTCTCTGCACAGTAGGCAAGTGCTTTGCCTCTGAGCCTCAGCCCCATCTATTGCTATAATCATGGGTTACTAGTTCAGCTAGTGTACATGTGTGTCTGAACTCGGGGACTTTCCAGTGCTACCTCTGAGCCACACCCGGTTCTATAATTTCAATAGATAATACTTTTAGTGCCTCTTTTAACCCTCATGTCTTAGTCATTACCTCATCTTTGGGACAAAATGCCTAACACCCACAGTTTAAAGGAAAAGGGTTTTATTTTGTCTCACAGTTTCCATCCTGGGTTTTCTGGCTCCAGTGTAGAAATAGGATGGCAGAGGGAAATGGTAGAGAAAACAGTGCTCAACCCAGGGCAACCAGGAAGCAGTGAGGGAAGTGAAAATCTGAGGACAAGACTACACTCTTCCAGGTCACATTCCCAATGACCCACTCTAACCAGGCCCTACCTTCTAACAGAAGTCAGCTATAGCATTCCTGTGTTCCACTCACCTTCCACACACATGAGAATTCAGGGGGACATTTTAGATCTAAACCATAACACCTCTCTTGTTATGTGTCTTTCCATTCTGTCATGCCCTTTAATATCTAGAATACTGAACTTGAATATGTATGGATATTTCTCTTTCTTGCTCTGCAATAGATATGTTATGGTAGGCTGAATAAAAACCTCCCAAGGTTGTTTGCATCTGAATCTCTGAAACTCATGAATATGTTACTTTATGTGGCAAAAAGGAACTCTGCGAATCTGACTGAAGTTAAAGACTTTCTTTCGAGAGAAGGTCTTGCTATATAGCCCTGGCCGGACTCGAACCTGCAATCCTCCTACTTCAGTCTCCAGAATACCAAGATTACGGGTATGCACCACTGTGCCTGACTGAAGTTAAGACATGAAATGGGATTAGTCTGCATTATTCAGGTGGGCCCAGACTAATCACAATCTTTGAAAGTGGAGAGTGTATTTGGAAAGATGGTTAGAGAGAAATGTCATGCTACTTAGGGAAAGAAAGGAAGAAGGGCATCAGGTGCAACTTCTACACATTGGAAAAGGTAAAGAAATGGACTGCCTGCTATAGTCTCCTGAAAGGAACATTATACTGCAGATGCCTTGGTTTCAATTCAGTGAGACTCACATTTAACTTCTGACCTACAGAACTGTAAGGTAATAAGCTTGCATTGCTTTAAGCCTCTAAGCTTGTGCTAATCTGTCACAGCAGCAATAGAAAACTAATACAGATAGTTTAAGAAAAATAAATTTTATCTAGTATTTGAAAATCTTTAGTTTATCTACACCTTGCATGCTTTAGACTTGTTTGTTTTTTATTTGAGTACTTGCCCTGAAACTGTTCTCAGTATAGGGCTTTGTGTAGTAAACTTTCTGAGGCTTAATTTTTCTAAAAATACTTTTACCATGCCCATATATTTTAGGTACATAAAAAATATCTAGGTCCTGATTCATTTTTTTGTTTTTAAAAAGCATATATATATATATATATAGAAAGCTTTTAGAATTTTCTTTTGATTTGATATTTTAAAATTTCACTTAATAGGTCATAGTAAAATGATTTTTCTTATTTGATAAGAAATAGCAAATATTTGTTACTTTGGGGCTTTGTAGATCTTCTCATTTTAAGTCTTTAATATATCTTTAATTTTATTAATTTTGTATCCATTGTTTTTCTATTTACTTCTCTTTGTATCTTTCTGTTTTGATGGCTTTTATCCATATATTAACAATTATTTTCCATAATTTCTCTCTCAGTGATTTTATTGTTTTTGTATAAGAATGTTATTGATTTTTGAGTGTGGATTTTGTATCCAGCTATGATACTGAATTTGCTTAGTAAAGCTATAGACTTTTGGTAGAGTTTTTGGGGTCTTCTATGTAGAGTATCATGTCATCTGCAAACAACAATAATTTAACTTCTTCCTTTCCTACCCTTACTCCTTTTATATCTCTTTCTTGTCTAACTGCTCTGAGAGAGATTAGGGAAACAACACCTTTCATAACAGCATCCAAAAAAGTGAAATTCTTAGGAACCAATCTAACAAAGGAAGTAAAAGATCTATTCGGTGAAAATTATAGTACTCTGAAAAAAGATACCCAAGAGAATCTCAGAAAATGGAAAGACATTCCTTGTTCATGGATAGGAAGAATAAACATTGTGAAAGTGGCTATTCTCCCAAAATTGTTATACAGATTTAATATAATACCAATTAAAATACCATTAGCATACCTCACAGGTCTAGAGAAAACATTCCTAAAATTCATATGAAAACAGAAGAGGCCTAGAATAAAAAAGGTAATCCTGGGCAACAAAAAAGGCAGGAAACATCACAATCCCTGACTTGAAATTATATTACAAAACTACTGTAAAAAAATTGGCATGGTACTGGCAAACAAAAAACAGACCTAAGGATCAATGGAACACAATAGAAGATAAAGACATAACCACAAACACACTCAGCCACCTTATCTTTGACAAAGGGGTCAAATATGTTTACTGGAAGAAAGATACCCTCTTTAATAAATGGTGCTAGAAAAACTGACTTTCCATATGCCAAAGACTAAAACTAGACCCATGTCTATCACCATGCACTAAACTAAAGTCAAAATGGGTCAAAGATCTAAATATTAAAACGGAAACACTAAATCTACTGGAAGACCAAATAGGTTGAAATCTTGAAATAGGGGTAGGCAAAGGGTTCATGAATAAAACACAAACCATATGGGAAGTACTTCAAAGCATCAACAACTGGAATCACATCTTATTAAAAAGCTTTTGCACATCAAAAGAAATCACCAACAGAGTGAAAAAAAATACACAGGTTGGGGAAAAAAATTTTTGCTAACTGTCCCTCAGATAAAGGACTTCTATCTAGAAGATACAAAGAATTGAAAAAAATCAGGCTTCTGAAACTCAAAGACCCAATTCAAAAATGGACATCTGATATAAACACTCAGTTCTCAAATGAAGAATTACAGATGACAAATAATTATATGAAAAAATATTCAATGTCATTGGTCATTCAAGACATGCAAATTAAAATAACACCGAGATTCCATCTCACTCCAGAAAGAATGGACAACCCCACAAAATCAACCAATAACAAATGCTGGAGGGACTGTGGGGAAAAAGGAACCCTTCTCTACTGTGGATGGGAGTGTAGACTGGTGCAACCACTGCGGAAATCAGTGTGGAGATTCCTCAAAAAATCCTCAGAAGAGAATCTTCCAAAAAGGATTAGAAGTCCCATTCAACCCAGTTATCCCCTTTCTGAGTATTTCCCCAGAAGAATTAAAAACATCATACCACAGCAATATATGTGCTCCCATGTTTACAGCAGCACAATTTGTAATAGCTAAAACTTGCATACAACCCAAATGCCCATCAACCTAGGAATGGCTAAAAAAGCTATGGTATTTTTATATAGTGGAGTACTACTCAGCTATAAAGAAGGATAAACTTGAGGCTTTTATAGATAAATAGATGCAAATTGAGACCATAATCATAAATGAAAAAAATCAAACTCGCATGTGTAAATACCATATTGTCTGCCTAGGGTAAGAAACTGAAAGAGTAAGATCCAACGGGTACAATAGGTATTGAGAGGGAAAGAAACTGCTCCAAAGGAAAGAAAAACTGGATGAGGGTAAGGAGAAAAGAAGGAACAGAAAAGGAAAAAAAAATATATATATATATATATGTATACAAGGTAGCTAGGATAATTGTACTACTAATTCTTTTAGTTTGAGAAAAGGAACAGGTAGTGCTCATATCATTTGATCAATTTGGTATCCTATATCTGGTAATCTGAGCAACTCTTTTGAAGGTAATAATATGCAATATAACAACCATTGTTCAATTCCTATCATCTTATCTTGAAATCCTATATCCCTATTGTTTTGGGATTTTTGGTTTTTGTTGTTTGTTTCTTCTGTTTTTTGTTTTTTATGTGTTTTGTCTTTTTAAAATAATAATAATAAAAAGAAAACAATAATACTCCCTTCATATTACCTTGCTTTATTCTTCTATTTTCTTTTGCTTTCTTCCTCTATGATTTATTGATAGCTTCTCAATCTGGCCTTCTGATAAGCTAATTTTCTCAGGTAGATTTCCATAATATTTATCCTATCTGTTGTATTTATCATATCAAATTTTCTACTTGTTCTGTTAAAAGTCTCTTTTTTAATATTGTCAATATTTTATTCCATGTTGTGTTTAGTGTAGGATTTTTAAAAATCTTTTGTCCATTCTGAAGAAGTCTGTAATCACTTCTCCTTTATAAATAGCTGGCTGTTTCAGCCTATAAGATCCTGTTCTCCTGGAAGGATACTTGTTTTTTTGTGCTGGGAAAAACCAAAGGCCATCCCTGCTTGGGTGCTAAAGTAGCATGCGTATATAGTGCGAGGCACCAGAAAATTCACCATTAGTTACTCCTTCCTCCATGACAGCTATGTGAAGCTGCTTCCAGTAGAAGGGGGGAAGCAGTCCTTATTTGTGTAATTGAGCCCAGGTGTATAAGGGTCAGGGGTGGGAAGCACATGCTGAGTGTAGTCTGCCCTGTGGGTTTTCTCTGTTCTTTACCTGCACAGGTTATCCATGTTACTCTGAGACTCAGCATTTCTCCCCACCTCCTTGTAACTTCCCATTGTTTAATTAAAGATGACAACAATGCAAACTCTGGGAGGAGGGAGACAGAGACTGCTTATCTCTATATCCACAGGGACCAGGATCCAGTCTGAGGCATAGTAATGGCCTAGTGAATAATTTTACAGTGAAATAACTTGCAATCAGATAGAATTGGATGAAGGTGGCTCGAGAATGATGTTTACATATTATTTACAGCACATATGGGGTGTTTTAAAAGGCTGGAGACAGAAGTAAGGCTAGAAAGAGAATTTGAAGAAAAATTTAAATTATCAGGTTCTTCCATAGGGAAAAAATAACTCAGTTCATCATTCATACACAGAGAAAAGCCAGACCAGAAGCACATGTTTTCTACACATATACATAAGCATATGCATTGTGTGACCTCAGGAAGGCATTCAGTGCTGCTGGAAAAGTTTTTCCTCTTGCAACACTTTGAAAAGATGCATCCTCCCCTACACCAACTTCTTTCACAGTTTTGCCCTAACAGTTTATCTCTGCTTCCTTATCTCCTCCACAGACTGATTTATTTCCTCTGGACCATGGTTCTTGGGTTCCCTGTGGGCATTTTTCTCTTCTGATTCTCTTTTTCTGAATGCTGTCCTTGTACCCTAGGGTTAGAGCTGTCCTCTACATAGTGGTGGTGACGAAATGTATATTTCCAATCCTCACTTCTCTTCTGAGTTCTAGTTTTGCTCTCTGCTGGGCCTCTCTACTTGAAGTTCTTGCTGACATCTTAACCTCAAATATTTCCCTCAGCAAATATGGTTTCTCCATCTTAGTAACTTTAACTATTTTACCCAGCCCAGAAATCTCAGCATTATTTAATTTGGAGGTGGGCAGAACCAGAGATTGAACCTAGGGCCTTGCCCATGGTAGGCAAGTTCTTTACCATTGAGCTATATGTCCAGCTCTTCTCATCAGTTTTTAAATCTACCGTTTCAATAATTTCTTGTTTGTCCTCCTTTTGCTGTCTCCCCATCTCTCTGTGACCATACCATTACTTTCTCTAAAATTATTCAATTTATCTCAGTCATAGTGATAATAAAGCCTAAACTGTTAGCATAAATTCCATTTTTTTTTCCTGGTGTATACTGGTCTGTCCTATCTCTGATAGCAGCTATGCCAGTGGTGCTGAGCCTGTGGCATGCATGCCACAGCCAGCATTTTATCACTGAAAGCTCTAAATGGTTTGCATCACTGTCCTATGCTTTATTCTGTGCTCCAGGAGGCTCAAACAGCTTGTGATCATTTAAATGCATCCAATTGCATTCTCCCTGTCTGAGAAGTCTGTCTGTTTTATCTACTTTTTGTGGCATGACAAGGGTCAGCAATGATCTGGGTAAGAAGAAAGGAAGGTCTCCAGTTCAGCCAGCAGAAAAGGAATCCATAAATTCCGTAATTTTAAGAGAAAATGAAGGTTGGACAGAATATGAGACAGAGAAGTCTTGCAGGATGAAAAGTAAAACAAGGAGAGGAACTAGCACTATTAAAGTGAGACACGGTGGTTAATACTTCCAATTCCAGCCCTCTGGGAGCCTGAGGCATACGAAGGGCAAGTTTGAGCCCTGCATGGGCAACTTAGTAACTTGAGGAAAGCCTGTTTCAATCAATCAATCAATCAATCAATCAATCAATCAAAAGCCAAGCATAGTGATGAATGCCTGTAATTCCAGAACTTGGGAGGCTGAGGCAGGGGAATTGCTGCAAGTTTGAGTTCAGCCTGAGCTCCATGGTGAGTTCAAAGACAGCCTTAACTACATGGCAAGACCCTGTCTCAAAAAACAAATAAATAAGGACTGAATGTATAGTTCAGTTTGAAGGCCCTGAGTTCAATCCCAATGCTGGAAAAAAAAAAAAGTTTCACTGCTCAGCCTCCAATTCTTGTTGACCAGGCAATGAGATCATCATCTCATGATAATTATACTATAAAGAGAAAATCTAGATGTAAACGAAATAGGTAGTAATTAGAAATCTCAGACCAGTAAGCATCTCCTGGGGAAAAGTCAAGGGATGACGTTGGAAACAGTCTGTGCCACAAAGTATGATGTCATAGAGTGAGAGAGAATGGTTTATATAAATATACAGGATTAACTTGAGCTCATGCTTGGCAGAGGTTTCTGATCCTACTCACCTGTGTTTTCCTCCCTGCTTTTGGTCAGAAGCACTGTAAACTAATGAAGCATGTGAGTGTAAGTATCTCTATGGCCTATTTCTTATTTGCAAAGACACCCTGGAAACTAAGAACGTGGCTTTAGGAAAGGCATTCACTGCCTCCCTGGAACAATCAAGGACTTTGCTCTTCACTTTCTTTTCCTGTCCTACCACTGTTAGGTGAGGGAGGTACAGTGGGGTAGAGAGGGAAGGATCAACTGTATTCAAACATATTCTGAGGATTTGAACATAAAGCAAGACAGGCCACAGTGGAGGCCACCTGGAGACTTTCTAGTTTTCCATAATTAGCATTGTCTGTTGCACAGAGGGGTGCTTGAACCTCTCATGAAATCCTGCTCAGGTTTCCTGCATTTTCCACTCAACTCCTTCCTTGTTTTGAATACATACAGGTCTCCCAGGGACAGTTGGTTGGTTGGTTATCAGAGTTATGAACTCTACAGAGGACATTAGTCCTCCTGGTGCCCTAAAGATCATGCTGCTGGTCTCATTCCTTTGGATCTTCATTTGGGGGATTGGGGATCTAGGCATGGACCCCAAAAATTGTGTATTTGTTACCTTTTAGAAACATCAGAAGAAAATTATCTATTGATTTACTCTTTCCTAATAGTTTGGGCAGAGAGAGAGAGACAGAGACAGAGAGAGACAGAGACACACACACAGAGATAGGGAGAGAGAAAAAGAGAGAGATTATTTCTAATGGAAAGAAAATAACCTACAAACAGTGACTAAACTCAATGTGCAATTATACAAAAAATACATGGAGTTGTGAAGTTACTATGTGAAACATATTTAATATTAATACCAGTAGGAAAATGTGATACCAACTAGTATGGAAAGTATAATCTTTATATGTGTAAATAAGAAATTGTGGAAAAACACGAAAATGTTAATGTGAGGACACAAGTAATTTTTCTTTAAATGTTGTTTTGCTAATGTGGCTAACTAATGAGTTAATATTTTACATGGTAAGTGGGGAAAGAAAGCTAACAATATACCACCTTTCACTTTCTCTTATTAAGTAGGATGTCTTTCTGAATCTCCTATTACTAACACATAGCAGTAGCAGAAGCATCGACACTTATTGAATAGTTAACATGTCCCAGGTATTGTAAGTGTTTTATTGGGATCATATGATTTAACTTTCATTAAAAAAGTGAGATGAAAGTTACTCTATTTTACAAGGAAAGAGCTAAGGCATAGAGAGGGTAACACATCACACTGGTAAAAGCAATAGAGCTCATCTGACTGTGGAGCTTGTGACCATCATGACTATGCTACCACACCTTACATGCACCTGTGTTGGGTGCATAGCACACTTCGTTGTAACTGTATAATCCTAGCATCCCTGGAGCGTTTAATCTTTCAGTTCCTGCAGATTAGCTCAGCACCTGGCTTTAAATACACATTTTAATGTTTATTGGGTGAATGAATGAGTTTGTTTTAAACTAGAAAAGGTATTCAACTTTGGCAGCCTTCTGTGTATTACCTAGTGAGACCATTCTTATTTATGTTGGTTGGTTCCCTCTATAATGCTATCAGGAGTGTTATCTTGAGTGTTCTTGATGGTTATGCGTTCCTGTACATTGTAACTGAAGAGTCAGTTTTTATCTACCATAAAAAACTGCCAAAGAAAAATTTTAATACATGGATTAAGTGCCTAGCATAGCAGGTGGAGTCCCAGGTACTAGCTACATACAAGCTAAAAACTCAATCGTAAAGAATTCAAAGGCTGGAGAAAGAGACATAGGTGGAGTGTACCCTGCCTTTCTCCCTGAGGAATGCAACGCAAAGCAAAGCAAAACAAAACAAAACAAAACAAAGCACACTTGGTAAACAGTTCCCTCCAACTGGGCTAGAGTGTTCTGAAAGACTTGCCAGAGGAAGTGACAGTAACTATACTCAGTTTTAAGGATGAATAAGAATGAGGCTAATGGGAAGGGCCCAGGGTGGTTAAAGTAGGAAAAACCTTCCACATCAGGAGACAGAAAATAAAAAGTTTATTTCATCAGTTAATATTTTGAGAAAATGCTTCTCTGATAAGAGTCCTAGTCATTTCTATGTGGATGGATCAATCAAAGTAGCCTAGAGAATCAGAGTGTAGAGAAGTACATGTGTGTTCACAGGCAAGCTCATGTGAGGGCATGAGATGAAAGAAAAAAGGAACGGTTACATGCAGAGGAAAACTAAATCTCATTACAGATCATGTCTGTTTTGTGACATTCTTAACAGTAATTGCAGTAATTGTGACTAAGCTAGTTCCCTCTGCCTTGATTTAGGCACGTGAATTCCTTTCAGTGAATACCCTGGTAGCCTTTGCAGAGTTAACTTCCTCATTAGGACATTTTCCAGTGATCAGGGAAAAAATTAACAAGCTACAAAACAATCTCATTTTGAATTCAGAGACAACTTTAGCCACTGTAACTACTTCAGACCAAATAAACATGATGAAGTACATCAATAGTATGTTTCTTCGGAATTCTAAAAACAAGGGAAGAGTCTTATTCTTCACAGTTCTCAGTGACCCAGGACTGCAACTATCCATGGGAGTGAACAGACCAAGGAAAAAAATATCTTGGAAGAAGACAGATTCTATCCAGACAAATCTTTTTATTTTTATTTTTTTGTGATATTGGGGATTGAACCCAAGGTCTCTGCACTCTACACACACCCAGAAATCATTCAATTAAAAAAAAACCCTACTACTTTTTAAATTTCAGTTTACATATTGGAAACCATACCGGCAATTTCTTTATCTTGACTACTGTGTAGAAGAGTTAATTAGAAGTTAATTAAATTCAAGACAATTTTTTAATTAAAGGGTTATCAAGCAATTAAAAAGTTAAAAATGTTATCAACTTTAATTGGAAGAGCAGTAAAAATCAACAAAGTAGTCCAATAAACTTCTATTTTTCATGCAAAGAAAGTTTTATAGCATCACAACTGAATTAAAGACATCCCCAAAACAGTGTGTGTGTGTGTGTGTGTGTGTGTTCATGAGTGGGTAAATTATATTTGTAGTATCAACAATTTGGGGGGAAAGGTCAGATGGATAAAATCTGACTTTTATTTCTTCTCTACCTTTAGTAAATTATTTTCAAATCTGTGTTAATTGAAAAACTGGTAGCCTTGGGCAATCTTACACAGGAAGGAGGAAGCTCTTTATATTTACTTTAACACAGCACATTCTTGGCACATATTGAGTACAAGGTCATGAAGCAGTTTATTATAGGGCTTTTTTTTGTAATGAGTGGGTTTTACTTTCACTATTTCAATGATGAAATGGTACTGGTGACTCAGTGCAGGTGCAATTTGTGTTTGATGTTCAAAGTGGTTGATTAGGTAGTACATTTCCCATCCCAAAGCTATATGTATCCACTGGTGTCACCCCCAGCAAGAGTGGAATTGCTAATGTGAGGACAGCCATTGTTTGCACACCAGAAAAGAGCTGGGGAAGGTGACTAAGTATTAAGCTACCAATTTTCCCATGGACATTAAAAGCTGCATATTTGACCGGCTTACTTGATTTTCTCATCCTGAATCCAGTCGTTATCTCCATCTCTGTTATTATCCCCAGGTGTTCCAAGCATTTAAATCATTCTCAGTCACTTTGACTTAGTATGAATACTTGAAGATACAATTTTCGCTGCCTACAAGGCTGAGATTTTTAGTAGTCATATGTGACTGAGATACTGACTATCAGGACACTTTACCCTGCACCAGGGCTTCCTAACCACAATGCTACTGACATTTGGAGCTGGATAATTCTTGTGCATGGCAAGAGTCCTGCAGCACCCTTGATCTTCACTCATTAGATGCCTGTCACATTCTTGCAGGTTGTGAACATCAAAACTGCCCCAGACACTGCCAATGCATTCAGGGGAAATAGCCTCCATTAGAAAGCAGTGTTTTATATTCATATCCCATCATGTATAAGAAGGGTTTCTGCTTCCTAGTGAACTTGAATACTGTACTCTATCTCCATATTCCATACCTTTACCTAAGAGAAGAAAGGAATTCTCCTCCTACTATACTTCACACGTCACCAGAACTAAAATGAACTCAAGGCAGCTCTTAAAAAATACTCATGAACTTTTAAAAAACTGGTTTAACAGATTTCTGCTGCTGTCATCCAGAAAATTTCCAGTTTCTCTTTTAATGATTTTGCTGCTGGGAATCCACTTTCCTTTCTCTGCTTTTTTATTCAAAGAGAGAGCTTTTTTGCTTTTCTTCCAAATCTTTGTGTTGCTGGGAAGGAAACAAGATCCTTTTTGTATGTATTGTATGTATTTGTCCTCCTGCCACACTGGCTGAAATTGTTCTCCTTGTTGTCAACCAAAGTGATCCTCCTGAATCTTCCTGAATACAGTCCCTGTATTACTCACATCCTCCCTTCCCTTTCTTGCAGAGCTGCTGGTCAATTCCTTTTGCCCTGTCATAGTGTTCTCCACACAAGTCACCTGGGAAGAAAGTATATCCTTAGCCTTGATCATTTCCGTGGTCCTTCTTCACTTAGGAAGAAGCCTTGCTTTTCAACTCTTTTCTTTGGCCCATGGACTTTGTTTACCCAGAGAAACCTGGCATTACTTTAAGGAAGTGGTTCTCACACTGTAGTTCACATCAGAATCAGATGGAGCGCCTGCCGAAACATATTGCTGGGGCTTTACCCTAGATTTTTGATACAGATGGGGGTAAGGAAAAATAACACCCATTTGTAGAAGGTTCCAGCTGCTGGTGGTGCTTCTTCTTTGGATGTTTCACCTCGAGAACCAGGGTTTTCTGGCAGAAGAGCAGAGGAGCATCCCCTACCACCCCCACCACATTAAATTTGAATGAGCTTAGGGTGCTCACTTAGTGAAGAATCACTGGTTCATTTCCCACTTTATGCAAAAGATCCATGTTTTTTGGCAAGTTCCCTCTTGACCACAATGCCAGCCAGGCTGGGAAAAGACAACAAAGAGGCTTCCAGATTTCCAATACAAAAATATACAGCGCTGTAGCTCACATACACTTTGGTGGTTTTACTCTTGCACAGGTGATTTCCAGCTGTACTGGCTTTCAGAGGAGAGTTTTGATGTACTGAAAGAGATTACATTTGCTAGCTTAGGAACTTTTTGGTATTTATTAAGTAAATATCGAGAGTCCTCTAAAGAAACGCAGGAAAGAACATGAGACTTGGAATAGAAACAACCAGACCCTAGTCTAATAGGGTCTGGGTAAATTACCTCATGAGATTTTGCCAATACTCAAGTCATCTCATCTATAAGACATTTTGATTTATTGTTAAGGCCCCTGCCATGCTTTGATTCTAAAAATGCTTCTTGAGCAGGGACACACGGGATGGTGGAATATAGCTAACTTGATGTACCAGAGGTCCACTTGGTTTTCTCTTCTTAGGCTCAAATGTGTCTAGGGTAACCATCCTCAAAATGAGGCAGTTTATGCCATCCTTTGACATACTATGTGTGGTATGTTGAATGATCAGCCCCAAAGATACCCAGATCCTAGTCTCTTGATCTTGTGAATGTTACTTTTGGTGGTATTGGGAGCTGTGTAGATATGATTAAATGTAAGGATTTTTAAGATAGATAGGTAGATAGGTAGATTATCCTGGATTAACCAGATATGTCCTCAATGTAATTGCAGGGATCTTATAAGAGTGAGACAAAGAGATCTGACAACAGAAGGAAACATGTCAACAGAAACAGAATGAGAAAAAGTGTTGTGATGTTAAGCCATTAGCCAAAAATTGATAGTGCCTTTCACAAATTAGGAAACATCTTGAAATTTTACATGGCATTATGAATAATGAATATGAAGCCAAAATAAAATTTTCTAAACAAAACTGAATTGACCTAGAGGAAAAGTTCTATAGAGAAAATGAAAAAGTAATTCCATTTAATTGAATTTCAGTAATTTTTTTTTCTGGGATTGCAGTGTCGCAACTCAATGTGGCTCTTGAGGTTTTTGGGGTTAAGGACCCTGAGAGGATGAGAAAAATAAAGAAGATTCAAAGCTGGGGTCAGGTGAAGCCCTTACTCTCCCCATTGAAGGAAAGGTACTGCTCAACCAGTGCAGCATGTTTATTTATATACTGGGGAAAGATAATGTCAATTTCAACCTTTCTGCCTAGCAACCCATTGCTTGGATTGTCTAGGAGCTTGGTGTTTTCCTGGGCTGTAGCAACTTCTTCACGTGGCTGACCGGGTGCTCTTTGTTTTCTGGTAGGGTCACATCTGGGTCATGCCCTAGGTCAATTTCCAGCTTCTGCGGCTCCCAACATTACAGTCCAGATGAAGTCATAGAACATTAGCACTGTAGGACACCCTGATAATCACACGTTTGAACCCCTCCCCTCTGCCGTTTTTGGTACTAGGAATCAAACTAGGGCCTTACACTTGCTAGGCAGATGCTGCATTGCTGAGCTATATCCCTGCCCCCCACCATTTTTTAGTAAATCGGGTTAAGAAAGTCAATCAGATACTTGACTCACCAGCTAGGAGAAATTTTTCCTGGCAGCTTGTTAAGCCTTCATTTCTTCCACAAAAAAGGGGATAATATTTTTACAGGTTTATTTTGAGGATTAAATAAGATAGAACACCATACAGTGAAAGCCAAAGGATAGTATACTATTTAAATCCATTTAATTTACCTTTTTTGTGAGTAAATTTTTATTGCAACATAGCCAGATCCACTTGTTAGGTATGGCTGCTTTCTCACTACAGCCCCCAAATCAAGTAGTTTCAATAGCAAGTATATAGCCTGCAAAAGTATTTACTGACTGTAGAAAATGTCTGCTGACCTCTGACCTAGACTGCAATGACAAACAGGAAGAATGTAAGAGAGATGACCCGTAACAGCACACCAGAGAAACAGGACATTCAGAGAGATATTAATGATTCATTGGGTACAGTATTTTCCAAGTGCTTTGGAAAGACCCCAGCTCTAAAGACATGATTAGTAAAAGGAAGCATTTGAAATAAACTTCGAATTTCATCATTAAATCAACAAACAGTATCATGTAAAATGTATATACCAGTCCTAGATTTGCAATATAGTCATCAAAAGATTATTAAAATAATGTACTTTGGATGTGTAAATTTAACATAAATGAGAATGAGTAACAGAAAAGAAATATATCAATTGGAAAACCCATTAAAATCTATCCATGCAGTCAATAAATAATTAAATATATGTTAAGCCTAGTGCTAAGTGCTAAGGAACATGGAATGAAAGAAGCAACAGCCATAGTCCCTATTTTCATGAGTCTTTGAATTTTAATATTTCCTTTTGAGCAAATCTGGACTGATTATTATGAATGAAGAAAAGGCTTTCTTTTACTTAGGACACTACTTCCATCTATAGGAAGCACTGCAGAAAGTAATGATTTTGCTTAGGGTCTTAATTGCCATCTGCTCCAATTTTTAAAATAAGTATTCAGCTTTACTACAATTACGATGTGCATGGCACTAGAGCATGGCACCTTTTGTAATACTGAAAGTTGGTCTTCTGTATGCAGAAGCCTCAGGTGATGTGTATAGAACAGAAACTAGTGTTAATACCTAAAGAAGGGATTGCACTGGGAGAATGATTCTATGAAGTGTTTCTTTGGTTACCAATTTTTCAAAGGTGGTGATCACAAGAATTTCATATGGCTCTCCAAAATATCAATGTGAAATTTAAGACAGCTACATACCGAAAATAAGAGAACAATGTGTACAAATAAAGTGATCATTTACAGGGTGTCCAAGCAGTCAAGAAATTTGAGGACTCCTTGAGGGTAGAGCTGTTTTGCACGTGGTCTTGGGAAGTCATGTTATTGTATCCACTTTTATCAACTCTTATTTAATTTTTTTACTTAAATAGTCCACATTCAAGGTTCAAAAGTGCATATCGCATAAATAATGGGCAACTGAAATTTCTACCAAGCAATACCATGCAATGTCATTAGAAACAGTTCTACAAAATACAAAAACAGGCTATCTCATTCAGTAGGATAAATGGCTTCACATTTTTTTATTATTTAGTATGAAAATGAAAGCATAAATGAATCAAGATAGCCCATCTCTGACTTAGAGTAATTAGAATGGAGAACAGTGAAGGGTAAGTAAGAGAGAACCAAGAAGAAAATGTGAGAAGAAAGAAAATATTTTAACTGAAATAACTGGTTATCTTTGTTCTCTTAAAAGCTATCCTCAATGTTTCCCCCTTTTTCACTCTTTTCCCTATGTTTTGGCTGTTATACCCATGAAAAATCTCCAAACTTCCTTTTCTTTTCTTTCCTAAGCACTCTTAACTAAAATCAACATAGTTCATTTCACTGGGAATTCAGGAAAAGGCAATAAGGAAAGTTTACTCTTCTTCAGTAATGTGTGATGGAAAGTTACCAATTTATTTCCCATGCTAATTAATTAGCTTTACTTAAATTTTAATGTGTATATTTGAGAACTGATATTACCATTATTTATATTACCACTCTTATATGTTTTGAAATTCAGACAAAGATGCAAAGAGGAAGTAATGATTCAGTTATCAAAATGTGGAGCAAAGGTAGAATTAACACCACTGATTTTTTTCTCTTCTGTAACCCTAGTATGAATTTTATCATCCCATTTCATAAAATGCTTTGTGATTGGGTTTATTAAATCAACATTTAGTTGTCTCAAATATGTTGAGTGGGACAGTGTTTGTCATTTCATAGAAGATATCCAAATAACTTCTACTTCCTTTCAAATGTTTAAAGAACTGAAGGAATTAAGACATGGAAAGAGACACTAAAATATTTTTAACCATATTCTACATTCTACACTGCTAAGCCGTGATCTTCATTGTGTATTTAGAAGTATGAGTTTCTAACCCCGTTGAGACTGTACTAGGGAGAAAGAACCAAAAGCCACAAGAGAGAAAACATTTTTACTCAACTTTGTTCTGGGTGAGCTGTTTTTCCTCATAAAGTTTACAAATTAAGAAACATATTTACATGCTATCAGATCCCCAGGGTTAGTGGTAACCAAATATAACTCTCTTCTATTTGAGAAATGCTTTTTCTATTCCTTGTTTATTTTTTGAAACAAACACATTTTTTGAAGCAAACCATCATCTTTTGAACCTAAAGAAGGAAACAAACTCTCATAGGCTAAAGCTCATTGTAACACTCATCTCTTTGCTGATTGGAAATCATAAATACTATCTGAGAAATCCGATCTTCTATCTTGTAGATAGCCAGGTGGAAAATTCCTTTTGTTTAGTTCGAGTCTAATTAGAGTGGACACTACTCTGAAAGGAGGGAAGTGTGTAACTGTTTGGAGATATATTGAGAATGTAGAAGCTGAGTACTGGAAAAAGGAAAATTCCTACAGTTCCCTTCCTCCTGGAGGATCCTGAGATAACATCAGATGGCTTAAGAACGGGGGATTAAATAATACTGAAGAGTTTAAGATGTACTGTCTACGTGTATCAACTCTGCACAATAAATGCAATCATCATGTACTACAAACATATACCAATAAAGACAAAAACTCATAAAAGTTGAATTAAATTAAATAATACTAGATCCTGTTCTATTTTTGTATTTGTGATTGTTCTTCACTTCTGTTAACATCATGGAGAAGTTTTTATCTGGGACAAGTTTCATGAACCTTTGCTTGTCTGGTTTCCTTCATACCAAGAGGGTGAGGGCCTCAAGCAGAATGAAGAACAAAAAGAGAAATTCAAAACAATATTTTGTTTTTATCTTGTCATGGAAGCAAAGGTGATTTTCCAAGATAAAGTTAAAGGCAAGTTTCTTTTTTAAATAGTAAATTTAAACAGTAAATAGTAAATTTGTATATACAAAGTAAATGAAATTAAATATCGTGTGACAAAAGTGATACGCGATTATGATACACATGGTGAAATGGTTGAGTCTGGAACACACAGAGCCCAGAAAAGAGATTAAATCACCTCTCAGACTTTTTCTTTTTTCATTCACTTTTCTTCCACCTCTTTGTCTCCTCTTCTACTGTCTATCCTGTAACAGAACATACTCTTAGGGTATTATATGCCTGACACCGTGTCAGCCACTTTAAATCCAGAAATACAAAGATTAATACAATATTATCTTCCTTCACAACCTACTCAGTCTCACCAGAGAGGTGGATTTTCAAACTATTATCATTCAGTGAGAAATCTGATGTGCATGCAAGATACAATCTAGCCCAGAGGAGGGGGTGGGAAGGGAAGCAAGAAGTATCAGATTTCGACCTTGGGACTCAGTCCTATGAATACTGGCGAAGTTCATAAATATGCCTTTAATTTATTCAGCAGATCTCTATTGAGCCAGACACTGTGTTAAGAGATTTGGGCATGAAAAAGATGTACTGAAAGCATCAAGGTGCTAGTATTCAGAGATGACACAGAGAAGGAAATAGCTGTTGTATGGGTCTGTACCCCTTATCTGAACCCCTTGAAGGAAGATGCATTTACAAGTCTGAATTTTTTGAGCAATAATATGCTGCCAGCTGTGTATCACATGACACACAAAGGGTCTGGGGCAGTCTGCATAGTGGTATCATAGGAATAGTAAGTATAATTGGAACAAAAACTATAAGTACAAATCAAATCAATTTGATTTAGCTTTTATAGGTTTTTTAAATTTCCAAATTGCAGAAAAGTGTTTCAGAACACTCTCTAAAGTAATTAGAGATATACTGTAGGGTGTTTTGGAAGAACAAAAGGTGAGGAACCCCAAGGCTTCCTTTATTTTTTTTCTGAATGAGGAGGAGCTAACCAGGTGGAGAAAACACTGCAGAAGGATGGAGGATAAGGAGAGGGGTTCTCTAGGCAGAGGAATGGTTGATAGAGAGACAACTGCCTCGGAAGAGCTGATGCTCTACCCAAAATTAGGAGGTTATTGTAGTTGACTAGGTGACAAATGTTGAGAAAATACAAATTAGCATGACTTGGCAAGGAGTGCTCAACACATCACAGAGTTAAAGATAGAGATATTATAGTAGAGATAGATGAGTGGATCTTTTATTAATGCTGAAGATCAAATGCAGGGCCTTTCAAGTGCAAAAAAATGTGTTGTACTAGTGATCCATATCTCTAGCCCAAGAGTGGATATTCTAAAGTGTTATGTAGGACACAGTAACTGCTTGAACAGGGAAGCAGGGAAATTTTCTCCCCTGGCTTTGAGGTCTGTGGTACCACTAACGGGATGGGGAACATTTGTAGAATATGTTTCTCCTTGTGGACAGAAAAGGAGAAATGATGCATTCTGTTTGGGCAAGATAAAATATGGGTATGGGGCTCAGTGAACTTAGTTGGATTTGAGTCATTCTGTGAAAGCCTTAATTTACTAAATGAGATCACAAAAAAGCAACATACAATATGAGTAAGGAAGATGGGTCAGAATCCTAGAAGACAGTCTAGGAAAAGATAATTGTCAACCATATCAAATGTTCCAGATGGTCACTGAGGTGAGGTCTGGAAAAGTCCTTAGTGGATGTGGTGAGCAGGAAGTCAACCAGGATTGAGAAGAGCGATTTCAGCAGCAGAGGAAGGGCAGAGGTTTGATGGCTCTGAATAAAGGGATGTGTGAGAAAGTAAAGACAACAGCAGCAGTTACCATCCTTTAAAGGTACTTGGCTGTGAAGAAAGGGACAGGGAGGAAACGGTCAAAGTCATACGCAATCCTAGGCTGCATGGAAAGGTTTGGACATACTTTTAGTCTTTAGAAAGAGAAGAGATGCTGCCAGGCTCCTAGTTACTTGCTGTCAGCTTTTCAGCTGTGTTGCAGCCTGCTTCTGGGGTAGTTGTTTTTGCTGTTGTATGTGTGATGCTCCTAAACACAAGTGTTTCTCAGAAACTGACAGCCAGATAAACAGATTGGGCTGGAATGTGTCTGCAGGATGTCTCTGCACAGCTTTCAGGCCTGTCCCCCAGGTGTCGCTTCTCAGGCTAATTCCTGTAGTGCTTGTGTACCTTCTTCCCTCTATTGTCTACTTGGTTGGCAGCTTGCCTCATGTTTAAGATAGCTCTTGGGGCTGTATCAGTGCCAGGGAGCTGACTTGTAGTGTGTGTGTGTGTGTGTGTGTGTGTGTGTAAGATTTATGAAGTTGATGCTCATTGCCAGCTATTCTCACCTGTTTCTTGTAGTCTGTGTTGTCTGCTTCACACAGTGTCCTCAAGGACCTACAGGCTAGGGACAAGACACATGGCCCCATGCACCTTACAGACAGGAGAAGGAGGATAATGGGGAGGGGTATAAAAATAATCAGGGTATGTTATATGCATGTATGAATACACCAAAATGAAACCCATTTTTGTGTTTAATAATCACAATAAAAGAAACATATAAGGCATGTGACAGCCTTGTAATCAGTAACTGTGGTTCTTAAACCCAGACATAAGATGTTTTGAAAAATTAATGAGAGCTATTTACCTTCTCCACCCAAAGTGGCACACAGAATTTAATATAAAATTGCAGGGGATTTGTAGGCTTGCTAAATTCTGAAGTGGTTTAAAAACTTAAGACTACCCAAAGTATAGGTAGCGTTAGGAGCTTACGACTTTAACTAAATTAATGTTTTTGAAATTAAAGTTCCAGATTGTCTCGCAAGGATGTTGTGAGAACTACATGATATAACATAAATAAGGTGCTTAACACAGGATCCAACACAGAGCTGATGCCCGCTAAATATTCAGTTCTCTGTGTGTTTTGGGAAAGATGAGACAGGTGCTACAAGCCAGGCACACTAACTCACCGTGGTGTTCTCTGGTGAAAGAATTACTCTGGCTTTTCCCTGTCGCTGGTTGGAAGAATGTATTTCCCATTCTTCGGTCATTCCCTATCTTTCGAATGTTTGTTTTATCCCAACCCCACTTGGACTGTTACTTTTATTCATTTTTTTTATTTATATAAACTTGCTTTAAAGGGAAACTTTGGATTCATACCATAAACAGAAAGCCCCTTTCACTTACCAGAAATAGAACAATAAACAATGGATCAATGAAACCGAAACAATGCTACAAATTCTAATTAGCTTTCAACTGCTTGCCTGGGGCCTGCTCTCTGTGTGATTAAAAAGGAAACTGGGCTACTGTTTTAAGAAAACTTTCGTCTGGTACTCAGAACAGAAAGAGAAGGGAAACAGGAATACGTGTCTCCCATGTGATTCACAGTCATTCAGTGCCTTGGCCCTGACGGGTGCAAGGCCTGACTACACGCGGCTCCTAAGACTGCACCGAGAGGTGCTCCCCGTGGGAGACGCCACGGGAATACAGGTGCTCTCCTCCCGCTAAGAGTAGCAAGCTCTGTAGGGCGGTGTCTCCACACCCAGGTGTCCCTCCAGCCTGGCTGAGGACTGGAGCGCTGCAAACCCTTGTCACCTGAACTCCTAGAGACAAGGGCACTCGCAGGTCCTGCTCCTTATTTCCTGGCTGGAGCAAGCTCAGAACCTAGCTCGCGTGCCAGACAGCTCCAGAGTTTTACTTTTTTTTTTTTTTTTTCAATCGGTCGCCTGGCTGGAGCCATCTGAGCGCTGGGTGGCCTTAGGGTGGGGTGAAGGGGCGGCTGCGGACCCCGTTTTGCAGCTGTCTGCTTGGCAAACATCGCTTCTACCGTACACGATTATATGCTATACTTTCCTAACAGTAAAAAAGCAAAAGCAACAGTAAAAAAGCAAAAGCAACAGTAAAAAAGCAAAAGCAACATCGCCGAACGGTTTTATTCCCTCAAACTCTAAGACGCAGCAAGTGGAGAATTTTATCCCGACGGGGACTGGGCGCGCTCGGGGGCGCGCTCGGGCCGCAGAACTCCGGGACCCGGGGCCCCGCCGCGCCCCTACCTGGCGGCCCCGCCCCTGCGTCCGGCCGCGCGCGCACCTGGTGGCCCCGCGCTGGGCCGGGGAGGAGGCGGCGCCCGAGCCGCGCTCGCCCGCCCAGCTACAGACCAACTTTCCCGAGAAGTTCCACACTCGGGGGGCAGGCGGCGGAGCCGGCGGAGAGCAGAGTTCCTGGGAGGAACATGGCCTCCCGCGCCTCCTCGTCGGCCGCGGGCGAGCAGCGCCCTCCTCCCGCGCAGGTGAGCCCGCGCCCCCTACCTGTGGCCGCGGCCCGCGGGCCCCCGCGCTGCCTGGCGCCCGCCCTCCTGGGGTCCACGGGCCCGGGCCCCCGCGCTGCCTGGCGCCCGCCCTCCTGAGGTCCGCGGCCCGCGGGTCCCCGCGCTGCCTGGCGCCCGCCCTCCTGGGGTCCGCGGCACGGGCTCCCGCGCTGCCTGGCGCCTTCCCTCCTGCGGGTTCGCGGCGGCGCCGAGTGGGCTGCGGGGACCCCTGCGCCCGCCCTGCTTGAACTTTCGGCCTGGGCCGGGGTGGCAGCTCCTGACGCGTCCGAAGTGCGAGCATCCCGCTGGGGGAGGGAAGAAGGCCCGAGGTCTTGGGGCGCCTGTTCCGAAACATTTGTCTAGAAAAAACAGCTCAGGCTCAGAGAGGCCTCGGCTCTGTCCCTAGTCTTTGGGCTCCAATTCCTTGCCGGGTTGAACCCTGCCTAAGGACACGACCCAAGCAGGCTGCTCGTTTGGCAGAAAGGAGATCACCTGGTTCTGAAAGTTACCTTCAGAGTTAGGCGTGTGCGCGCTTTTGAAGGTGAGTCGTGATACATTATTTAACCCAGTGGGAGGAGGGAATATGTGTAAAAAGATTGGGGCACAGAGATGCAGAGCAATGCAGGTGTAGTGGCGGTGCCAAGGAGCGGCTGGGGTGGGTTTGCTTTCTCCCCCAGCTCTAGGAACCGTCTGAGGCACTCCGGTAAAATACGCACCAAAACCCCGGTGCTTGATGAGCAAAACCGCAGCTTCAAGATATGTCTGCTTCCTCTCACCCCACAACCCTTAGCAGATTGCCACTTAAGCCCCGCGGCGTTTAATAGCAATTTTGGTGCAGCCATTGTGTGTATAATATAGGCTAATTGGTTTAAAACACTCATGTTAGCAAGTATGTGGGATACCGATGGAAGGGAACCCGGGGCGGGGCGGGGGACTGTGCCTAGAGACGGCAGAGGGATTTGGGGGCTGGGATGGTAGGAAGAGAGAGATTTTTCCACTCATGTCTTTTACAATCTTTCTTTCTTTCTTTCTTTCTTTCTTTCTTTCTTTCTTTCTTTCTTTCTTTGTGTGCATGCATTATCTATTTTAGGAAAAAGATTCGTACTACTTTTTTTAAAAAAAATGCACGTTGGAGTAGACTTAAGAACGATAGTATACCTAGTTTCATATCTTCAAGTCCTGTCTTTCCTTTACTTGTCATCTCTAAATATCCCCAAGGAGTTAAGGAGTATTCAAAAGACAACTTTCAAGAATCAACAATGTCAATTAGTTGTTTTTATTGCTACATGGATTTTGAGTTTTGATTTGACTTATCTGAGAATGAATATGGCTGATTTAGTTGTGCAAAAAGCCACTTCCTTTTAGAAACAGAAGTCACCCTGGCCTACAACAGATCGAGAGGCCAGGCCAGGTCTGCCCAGGTCAGCTTCCTAGTAGGGGGACTCTGGCAACAGTCTCAGGGTGGACACGATTGATGCCTTAGCACTTCAGTCTTATGCTGGCCTGAGCTCAAACCAGTGCATTCTTAAGAAAGCAGAATTTCTATATTGAAAGTGAATGTAAAGTTAAAACCAGTTTGGAACAAAAATGGACTGAAAAAAAAAAAAAGCAATTTATGGAGTCTCTCTAACACAGCTACTAGCATTTAGAGGACCACTTTTTCTTTATTCTCAAATCAGTGGAGGATGAATGAATTGAATCTGGACTGTAGTTAGACATATTTATGGTTTTCCTATTTTTTTATTAAGTTATAAATAAATAATCTGTTTCATAATCTGCACAGTAATGTATTAGGCTCCATGGTAGAGAATGTGGTTTGATGTTCTTTAGACGATGTAAAGACTAGTGGAGTGTTTTGAAATCCAAGGAAACACTGTGGATTCTGAATGTTTTCATTTTTGTGGTGGTGGTTATGTTAGTACTGTGGTTTTCCTTTTTTTTTTTTTCAGTACTTATTCTGCCCTCCTGCAACAATGAGTTTGTAAACCAAGCAACCACCCCTTATTCTGTAATATTTTGATAATTGAAAAGAGTATGAGTTTTCTGGACTTTCAGTGGTTTTCCCCGTATTGATCATTTCTAGAGAGTTACTTCTTTCTTAAAGGTTATCCATTTTTTAAATACACAAAATACTTGTGTATGTTTGTAGAATGTATTGTAATTATGAGAAATCTACATATTCCAAATTAGGTGAAATTTTAGCTTACAGAAATGATATTTTTAGTTTTTTTTTTTTAAACTACCCAAAATTGATGGAACCAACTTTTAGGGAATGATTCTGAGTTATAACATTAAATCAATTTTATATGGCTGTTGTTACATGGCCCTTGTTACAACTTCTCCCAAATCACAATATTAAAGTTTGTCCTTCTGAAAATATCAGGGTTTCTAATTATCTATCAGGTCTGAAGTGACCTTCCCTGTATGTACTAACTGGGCTATTTACCTGACTGTACCCTTGGATCTTGCAAATCTGAGTACCAATGAGGTACTGGGTTAATGCTGAGATACCTTGGGGCAACAGGGGCATTTGATTGCACATTTTAATTTTTATCCTATGTCAACATCTTTGTGTATTTTACTTGCCTTCAAATTAATATATAGTTTTTAAAATTATTGTGAGATTGTCTATTTTCTACTACTTTATTGTAGTTGTTGTCATTGTTGCTGGTGTGTGTTTGTAGGACTGCAGACTGAACACAGGGCATTGCATGAGCTAGGCATACACTGTACCACTGAGCTAAAATTGTAATCCTAACCACATATATGTATCAAAAATTCTAGAGATTTAAGGGCACTGTTTGGATATAATGTATTTTTTTTTCCCAATTGGATGTTAAAAGATGTGCCAGCATCTCCAGAATCTGCTGTCCTGGTTGAAGTGTTACCTGGACACATGTCTTGGCATGTTAGAAAGTGAGAAAACTGTGTCTTCCAAAGGATTTGTACAAAAAGACAGATTTTTTTCAGGAATTAATTGGGTTCCTATTTGACCATGGGAATGGAATCCATAGCACCAAAATATAACCAATTTTTTGATGTTTTAAGGGAATGAATTTCATCTCTTGAGGTCCTATCAGGATTATCAAGTACTTTGCCATGGGAAGAGGAAAGCATCTATCATGAGAGGCATAAGAAATCATTGAATGTTACATATTTTGAATTCTGAATAGATGATAGTAATTTTCCAAGAATAAACTTTCTTTAATATTTGATGATATATAGCAGTAACCAGAGATTAAATGATGTCATATTTGGAGCTAGGGCTTTAAAATAAATTATGTGGTTATTTTTTAAATCAGATACACTACTGCTATTTCAGATAATATTAAAGGGAGAGAAATACTGAAAAATTGACCCTAGAGTCTATTTTGTTCCTGGTCTCGTAGGGAAAGAAGCAGATCCAAAGTTAATTTGAGTGCCATTATAGAAGAAAGAATTGTGCATTGCTGTTCCCCCAAATGTTTAAGAATAACTGCTACAGTGATTCATTAGCAACTGTTTGGCCCCTCTAGCATCTAGCTGTATTTCTGCACCACGCATTTTTTCTGTGGAATGCCAGGGTTTGAAACTAGTAACTGTTTGGCCATGGGAGTGACATCAATGGTTTTTGAAGTATGGAGCTGTTCTTTCTCTCTCTTTTTCCCCCATGATATTTTGCATGGAATCTTGTCATAAAGCAGCTCTGTGACTGCAACGTCACTCCTTAGCACCAAGCATAGGGCTTAGTTAGGACCTCAATTGATACAGTATTTGTTGAGTGAGATATTGAATAAATAATGAGAAGGACCCAGTATTCAGATGTAGGAGCTGCTTTAACAATTTAAACAACACATACTTTTAAGCCTTCAAAAGGCACTTTAGAGCTCCTATCATATAAAAGACAGTCTTAGGTTCACAGTGAGATCCTTAGTTTTATTCTCAAAAAGTTCATGATCCAACTGGAAAGAAAGTCATTTGTATCTTGAAAACATAAACTACAATGCCTGGTTATAACAATGATTTCTTACACCATTCATAATAGTTGCAATATACTTCATAATGAACTGTGAAATATTATTACCCCACCTAACTTTATATATGAAGAAACTGAACTTCAGGAAGGTCATGCAAGCTGTGATTTGGTAGGGACAGAGACTGATATTTGAGCAATGGTGAGAGCAGGAATGGTGAAGTCAGGAAGGAGCCAGGGACCAGAGACCCTGTTCTCAGGCTCCCTCAGACCCTTACCACCGCTTGGGCTTCAGCTTCACTGGAGAAGGGGAAAAGTTGGAATAAATTATTTTTAAGGTTCACTGAAACTTAAACAGTTTATAATTAAAAGATGATAATGCTGAGAGGTACAGATTTTTAGTCACAAAGTTGTATGTTTCCTTGTTTTCTAAGAAGCATTGGCATTCCTGATATTAGGTTAAATTTTCAAATGTTGAAAACTTGAAACTTACTGTTTTTTTTTTTAAAACATCTTTTTGTTAAAAATCTGATATTAAAAAAATTGTGGTTTTTACATTTGTTGACATCTTAGAGGACAGGAAATTTGTTACTTCCAAGGGGAAATGGCAACAGGCCATCTCAAGAGTTTGGGCTGATCACCAAATGCTTGCAGATTTGAAAGAATATACACATTTTACTTAGTAATTGGAAGACAGTTGAGATAACTGCTTTGCCTGTATGGGTGTATGAGGCTGGCTGGCTGCCTGCCTGGCTGGCTTCCTTTCAACATTTGGGATACTATCAGCGTATCCCAATACATTATAAAGCATCCAATTTATATCCCAGTATAAAGCACCGAGTTGTAGCTTTGCTGATTTCTATGGTATAAATCCTGCCTCTGTCATTGATTTCAAGTTGACAAGAAGAGGTAAGCATAGAACTGGAAAGAGAAGCACAAAAATAGAAAATGCACCATATACACACAGTGAAGTGTGTTGATTTTTCTTTATTAGGGTCAATAATTTGTTTATCCAAAATACATTTGACACTTGCCAGATTCCGCACTCATGGGGAAGCACAGACACATAATTGGTTTTTACTTTTCAAAGTATCATTGTTTTAGCAGGGCTGTTTCCATAAACTTTTTAAGTAGTGAAAAGTCTGAAAATGGTTGATCAAATCTCTTTTTTCTACCCAGAATAAACAGATCAAGTAAACTTTTAGATATCTGTATTAACTATGGAAGAACAGGTGTCTAAAAATTGATTATTCAATGTTAGGATGGTGGAATGTGATTTTTAAGACTGTTTTCTAAGGATATCAAGTTAAACACAGTGGATTCTTTTTTCCCTTTGTGTATATATTGGTACGTGTACATGTTTATTAATCACCTTTATTGATATATAATTTGCATACAATAAAATTCAGTTTTGTTTTTCTACGAGGCAATGACACCTAGGTTCTTCACACTGAGCTACAACCCCGATACTTTGTATTTTTTATTTCAAGCAAACATCTCACTACATTGCCCAAGCTGAGCTTGACCTTGCTGTGCAGGTGTGCCACTATGCATAGTTAAAGTGATCTGACAGAATGTAAAGTAGGATAAGCACATTAGAAGAATTGGTCTTTGGTATTTACTTGACCTGAGAATTTTAAAATATATTATTGTATCTATTGATGAAAGATTAACATTACAAAATATGTTACTGTAAGAGGTTATAAACTTCTATATGAGAACCTGATTGTAGAAGGAAGACTACAATTGTTAAACAGTTTTACTGAGATATAATTTATATATCATGAAGTTCACCTATTTTCAGTGTACAAGTCATTGAATTTTATATTTTTATAAGCTTGTACAACTGTCAGTATAATCTAATTTTAGGATATCTATCACCTTCAAAGAAGTGTTCATTTACAGTTAAAAAGATACATAGTTTTGGAGTTAGGAAGAACCACATGTGTTTCAGTCTGAGTTTTGTATAGCAACTGTGAAAAGCAACTTGTACAGCAACTTTGGTAAAGTAATCTCAGCTTCTACATCTTTAAATTGGAGATAAACAGGGTCTTGCCATATAGTTCAAGCTGATCTTGAACTCACTATGTAGCTAAGGCTAGCCTTGAACTTGTAGTGATCTTTCTGCCTCAACCGCCCAAATGCTGGGATCACAGGCATGTGGCACCATACCTGGCCCTGTAATGTCTTTCATAAACATAAATAATCCACATAGAACACTTGGTACAATTTAAGTTCTGAATAAATGACAGTATGTACTGTTGAACTTTGCTTTTCAGTTTTGAAATTTTTGTTTTGTTTTGTCCATCTCCTTAGTCTCTCCTTTCTATAGGTAACTTTGCATACATCTAGGAGGAAATGAGGTAGAGCAGAAAAAAGAAACCTGAACTTTGGAAAAATACACTAGAAGTTTCTGGCACTACTGTTTAATTGCTTTTTTAGAGAGGCTGCTTACCTGTGTCTCTTTCCTTTTATGAGGACCTAGAGTAAAACACACCCACCTAATGGATTTGTTCTAAGTGGACAAAGGGGTATATATGGTGATATGTTGATGTAGCAGATGTTCAGTGAATAGGAGCTGTTATTGTATGATATCAGAAGCTATCACCTGTGAAGAAGTAACATGTAGGGATTACATTTCTATCCAAATTCAAGGCATAGATGAAAAATTTGGTCATATATTATGTGTATATTTGCTGCACAAGTTTTAATATTTCAGTACTGGTATAGTGCCAGTATATAATCAGTCCTTAGTAAAATATTTGATTAAATAAAAGCATAGATAAGTAAATAAATGTCCTGCTTTTTGTTTTAATCTCCAGTAATACTTAGGTATTCAGGAGAAGTTTTATTTTTCAAATCTCAAGCCTAATCACTCTTACCCTCATTTTCTTTCAAAAGGGAGAGAAGGTAGGAGGGTTAGAAATAATCATTATAAGAACAAAAATAACACTAATTTCTTACAATGCTAAGTGACATTTATATTTTCTAAAGTACCTTCCTGTAATTACTTTAAATTTGTGTTTTGCAACATTCATACCAGGTAGTTGGAGTAAATTATCTAATTTTATTGAAAAGTGAAGCAGGGCACAAATAGATGTACTTGTGGTCTTCGTAAAAGTAATGATTGGTGAGGCCAAGGGAGGAATGGAGAGGATAAACAGGAAGCTTCCTGGGATGGTGGTAAGGTGTAGCCTGAGCAGCTGTGTTGGAAAACAACGGGCTAACCCTGCAGCATTCATTCCTACTGGCGAACACAGAAATGTATCTCATGGAACACCAGAAGGATGCCTGTGTTCTCTGCTGTGCTGTGTGAGGTGGGAGGGATGTGAGGTGAGTGATGAAGCATTGCTGGGACAGGGAGAGGGAAAATAGTGGGTGCTTTTTATGGAGAAGCAATGGATTAGATAAAAGAATGGGAATATTGTGCTTGGGGAGAAAGTAAGAATGATGTATATAAACATTAAATCATTTATGTGAGTTAAAAATGCATAGGCATCCCTGGGCTCTGTGGTATGTAACTGTAGCCCTGGTTACTTGAGAGGCTGAGGCTGGAAGATCTCTTAAGCTCAGGAATTTGAAGCCAGCCTAGGTAACACAAGGAGACTGTCACAAAAATAGATAAAAAGAATCATAAACCTAGTACAGTGCACATTTGATATGACCACTTATATGAAGCACATATTCATTCCTCCCATTAGAGTAACTGCTTATGGTACCCAGTACGTGGATTTGGGCTATAAAGATAATAAGGAATAAAGAAAGAGGAAAAATAATTATAATGTGCCAGAATCAGGGAAGTATGGCTACCTCTGAATGGTGCCAGGTTAAAAATAAAGTCTGATAATCAGCACATTGTTACTTGGTCTCATTTGAATATCATATTTTGCTATCAATTTTTCACTATGTTTAATCAGACACCTAAGGCTTCCAAGTGAGAGAAAATTTTGATTTTTTTCTAATGGTTCAAGTGACATTAAATGCAGGAGTCTAAAGCCTTACAAGGCCGCACATGTGATTTAGTCTGGTTTAAAATGAAAGTTAAAACCAGGTGTGGTAATGCTGTCGCTGTCATCACAGCTGCTCAGAGAACTGAAGCAGAGAATTCCTTGAGCCTAGAAATTGGAGGTCAGCACTGCATAGCAAGTTAAAAAAAGTTTAAAAAGACTAAGTTCCTTGTTAATTTTGCATTTTGGATAAAGAATTAGGATGTAATATGCTAAATAAATATTTAGTTCTAAAAGGATACAGTCTTCTTATCATTCTTCATGAATTTAGAAGGTATTTAATAGTCTCTTTTATCTAAAAATAGTTGATGGTATATATGTTATTTTTGAAGGTGCTGGATGTATATATTTGTTGGGGGCAGGTGGCTGTATCACCTCCTATTGTAATAGTTTTCCAAGTCCAGCTTGAAATATAATACTTTACTTTCAAAGCATAATATATTACTTTTGGTTTTTGGTGATTAAAAACAAGTTGCAGCTCCGAAAGTCCAAAGTCCAAAAAGGGTTGCCAGGGCTGTGTTCTTTCTGGAGGTTCTAGAGAATCCAATTCTTGTTATTTTCCAGCTGCCTTGGGTTCCTATGTTTGTGCTTTTTGCTTCTCATCAGTGTGACCTCTGCTTTGGTCATCATAATGAACAGACTGCTCTTCAATTGCCCTTCCCTTTCTACTCACTGTTTATAATCCTTCTGAAATGATAGTTGTAAAAAAAAAAGTTATAATCATGTCTTACTTATATTGTATGTTTTTATAAATTCTGCTATGCTGATTATTTTTTTTATTTTGAAGGTAGTAAAATACAACAGAACAAGACAGAACAAAGCCAATTGAGACATTGCAGTGAATTTGGTACAGAACTTCACAGCAGGTTACCAGGATAACAGTAATAGGTACCATAGTACATCTCATTATCTTCACAATAGTTGTCTAGTCAATTAGGTAGAGCAAAATCAAACCAAAGACAGAACATTATAAAACCAATCAAAAGAGAATATTGAATAATTAATCATAATGAAACAAAACTGAAAACAACATTTGCTGTCAAACAGAAGATAGAGGAGACCCCCTATATTTGCTATATTGCATATAGTCATCCTCCCAAGAGATGCTCAGACCTCTGTCCCCAGTTGCTGGTGGGGGGCGGTGTTTGATTCCAAGCCCACGCACCAGTAGGCTCACAGGAGACACTATTGGGTCTCCTTCTGACTCACGCCCAAGGAAGGCGCTTACTAGGAGGGCGGGTGAATTGTTTCTTTGTGCAGCCACAGGGGTTCCACCATGGCCCTGGCCTCTCCGCCACTGCTCACTGGTTCAACAAAGAAAAGCCCATGTCCTGATGGATTCACGGCTGAATTCTTCTCCATTCTCTTCAGGATGAGGTGTTAGGTAAAAGCTTTGCATCAGTGCTCTGTGAAGTCCACCACAGATAATTTACTTATTTCAACAACACTGAGAGAAAGGATATATAGCCCATGCTGATTATCTTAAAAACAATCATAATGGTTAAAAATTCAGCTTAAAATGATCACTCTTTGGAAGGTGCTTACTCCTTGCTACTGCAGAGGTGTTACTGGTACTTGGTTGGTGAACTTGCTGCCATTTTGTCTCTTCTGGGATGAAAAGGTCACCCAATTATTTTAATGATAAGTGTAGAAGCAGGAGTGAAACTGATGACATCCTTAGTGATTCCACCTATCTGTGAGTGGTATGCAGACCAGAGTTTTAGGTTTATCTGTCAGTGCAGAAGAATGCCTAGCTGATGTGTAGGAATCTCACCTATAGTACCTGTTACTGAAATGTTGACAATGGAGAATCAATTAAGTATGAAAAAGAAAGCATTGGGATCCAGTAAAAGAAATGTAAACTTAGAAAGATGAAGATGTGATTCATAAATGTGGTTCTGATCTCTTGTAGAGTTTGTAGTCCTCATTTGTAGTAGGAATGATGATTAATGCCTCTCAGAGTTCTAAGGATCAAACTGTAAGATTAGACAATTGACTTAATTCAGATTGCTTAGCACCATATGAATATGTTGGTGTGTGTTTTTAATGTACTTTTAAAGTGTATTACCCTTTGCATTAAATTAAGGTAGCACCTTACCAAATATGAGAAGTAATAACAACGTCTCAGTGATCCTTGAAATCTGGCTTAAGAGATTTGGGGATTTTAGTGTGTTGTTGAAGTTTTGACAAATTTTCATCTCATTAAACATCAGGTAGTTCTAGAAACTGTGTTTGTTTAACTTTATGGCATTCAACAGAGTGGGTGCATCAGCAAAAATTTGAGCTCCTTGTAGATCTTTCAGTTTGCAAAGTCTGATTAGATTGCAGAGCTTCTACCAGGTATGGGATGGTATGGCTTAGGCTGGTACAGATGTCTCTATTGAACCCCTCTGCATATGTGTAACTGAGCAGCCTGAAATTCTTCAGATGTTTGAAAAAATCTGTGTAATGAATTGTTCTGAGTTGGTATATTTGGATTCAGTTTGATACTCAAAATGTATGTGCACTGGGCCAAATTACTTCTACAGAGTTTCCTCCTAAGTGGTAAGCTTTCTTCTCACTTAAAAGATTCTCTGTGCTGCAAGATCTGAACGGAGGAGGAGGTTGTCAGTTAAGACTGTGCAGTATATGCCATATTTGCAGAGCTTCCTAGTGAAGGAATTTTAAGCTATAGTTTGTCTAGAGGTTGCTGTAAACTTGGGAGGGATGAGTAAACACCCAGTGCATATTTACGTGGATTCCTAAAGGAGCCTTTTGTTTTATTAGTGAACAGTTTGCCTAAGTTAGAAATCTGAGTCATTAATGAGACCTTTCTCCCTATCTTATGTAATGAAGTACAAATCTTTTCAATTCTGCCCCACAAATGTCTTTTAAATCTAGTTCTTTCTTCTCCAACTCTGTCACTGCTTTGATTCTGGATTTCACCACCTTTCACCCAGGCAATTTGAACAGCTGCCTGAATTATCTCCTTGCTTACACATTGTCTTCAGATAGACAGCTGGTCTTCCCAGTTATCTTTAAAAAACAAAATATGGCCAGGGATTTAGCTCAGTGGTGTTAAGCGCCTTCCTGGCAAGCACAAGGTTAGGTTATGAGGTCGATCCCTGGTACCAAAAAGCAAAACAAAAAGACAAAAATACGTTATTCTCCTGTTTAAAAACCTTTCATGTTCATCTATTATAAGTAGGATGAAGTCTAAACATCTTAGGGCTGTGCAGAACATATTTTGCCATCTTGACCCAGTATCATTTGCCGTCTTTTCCTATGAAATGTCTGACCTTGAGACTGTACTTAACTTCTACAACCACTCCTCCAGTGCACATTGCCTTTGTGTTCTTCCCTCTCTTTATACTAGCCTTGTCTCTGCTACTTTGTGACATTTTTTTTCTTTTCCTCTTTTGTTCCTATCAATTCTTCAAGAGTTAGCTTACATGTGCCCTCCTCTAGCCAATCTTTCTAGACTTTTGCAGATGGTGACAGTCACTGTATCTTCTTGAGTACAGATGCACTTCACAAATATTCAACTGTCATGACATTTATCACATTTTATTAGAATGATTTATTTACTCTGTCTTTAGGGGAAGATTAACTGGATTGTGGATTCCTACAGGGTATGGTTTCATTTTCTCTATGTTTTAAATGTGCATCTCCACATCTAGAATCTAGCAGATCTGATTTTCAGTTGATGGCTATTGAACAAAAAGATATTTGGAAATTGGACAGCACTTACCAGTGTGTTCTCCTGTGGGGCAGTTTTGAAATGCCTTTAAAAATATTCAAAACTTTTAAAGTTTGAGATATATATATATATATATATATATATATATATATATATATATATATATGAATGATAAGATTTTAGAAATGTGTTAGAAATTTGACAAGAATATGAATGAGCAGTGTTGGTTCTCCTTGTAGCTCCATGCCTTGGGCAATTGAAATTAACTTCTCAAAGACTCATTTCCTCATCTTTAAGCAAGGGTGCAAATCTCATTTTGGTATGAATAGAAATGAATGAGCTCATCCTGGGAAAGCTCTTAGCATGGGGTCTGGTACATAACTCCCATCTTAGGAACGTCTACTATTGAGTTTTACTCCATGTGTGCAATCTTTTACTATCTTAATATATGTTAATTGTATACATTCCCACTGTTTATTATCTTGGTAAGGAAGGCACTGTTCTCATAAATTACCTTTTGCAAAAGAACATTAGATTCTTTTGCCTAAACTTAATTTTCCTCATTTTTTACAATAAAATATTAGGAATTTGTCCATCTTTTTTCTTTAAAATGATTTACTAATAGAGATTATTGATAGTCAGCTGATGGTGAGATAAAGTTAATTCTCTCTTTTTTTTTTTTTTGCTTATGATAGGTAGCAGTTAAAGTCTATGAAGATGAAAGAGATCTCACATGTAAAACAACAGCATCAGTTTTTTTTTTTTCCTCTTACAGCTCCAGATCCATGGCTCCAGACTTTTGATTGGTTTGCAAAATTTATAAGCAAGCATTATAGCATATGGCATCACAATGTTAGCAAAAATGTTAGGAGGAAATATTTTGATGATGTGACAAGATATTATCTTACTAGTGTTCAAAGAGCTCATGTGCACTGTGAAGAGGACAGAGTATCAAAAGGTAGAATGGTTGTGGGATATGGCCAGTTACTTCATAAACTTGTGAAAAGATATTAAATTTCCAAGCCTTAGAGATTAAAATCAATTTCTACTTGATAGCATTTTGTGTATCAGTTAGGCAAAATAAAAATAATCCTTTTAGGGTATTAAGGATATGGACACTAACAAAAATTAGTGCAGTGTTTTTGGTGGGGAATTTAAGCATTTTACCTATGGTAAAGGACAAAAAGCTCTCATCCTTTGCTCAGAACCCAGTAAGCTTGTACTATAGAAACAAAAATACCAGCATGTGTGGATATAATTACAAGTATGTTTAATTTCAGCAGTGTTTTTTAAAGCAAAAGCACTAGAAACAAACTAAATTTACCTAAACAAGACGGGTCGAATGTATTATTGTTTCTCTATTTTATACAGAACAAGATAAAGGCAATCTAAAATCTATTAGAGCTAACTATGGCAAACTGGAAGGATCTACGTTATTTATTTTGAAGTAAAAAAAAAAACAACGAGTTAAAGAGTAGTGGGTACAGAACAACTCAATTTGGAAAGCAAAAAGGAAGAAAAAGGAAAGTCATATTTGTCTGAATGTAGGTTGTTTTTTATATTTGGTTATCTGGGTGGGATGGAATTTTGAGAAGGAAATGGTAAGGTTTTTTTGTTATATAGCTTGATATATTAAGCTAAACAAGTATTTCGTAATAAATCCAGTAAAGCCAAAAAAAATTAAGGAAAGGAAAATTTAAGATAAGTGAAGAGATGAAAGCAAATTTTTTGACATCTTTTATGTGCATAAATTTTTGAATTATTGATTGTATAGTTGATCTCATGGCCTTTGTTATTGATATGATTATAGAATTCTGCATTCTTTGATGGTATGGCCTTTGGAACTTAACTAGATTTTAGAGAATTTTGGTTTGGATATTGATTGCTATGTTTCTGTAGGGTAATAATGAGAGTACTTTATTGCTTATCTTTGTCAGTTTCATATCCAAAATTGAGGTAGCTACATTCTCATTCTTTCCATTTCTAGGTAAGTAAATTTCTTTCTTAACTGATTCTTCTCATTTTTAATTATGTTTTGTCTCTAACTCAAAATTCAAGTTTAAATTTTTAAAATGCCTTTTTTAAAATTATGAAAGCAATGATTATTACTGGGAATTCAAAACATAGTTAAATAAGCACTGTACAAAAGCAACTCCTGGGTCCGGAATTTAGCTCAGTGGCTTAAATGCCTGCCTGGCAAGTGTATGGTTGTGAACTGATCCCCGGTACCAAAACAATAAAAAAAAAAAAATTTAAATTAAAAAAACAAACACACAAAAGCAACTCCTCTTCCTCCAAACAAAAATTTAAAAGTTATGCAAATGTTACCCATTTGATGTAAATCTGTTACTCTTATAGTAACTTTCTCCCCATCATTTATTGCAAATATTTTTTATAGAGTAGTTAGGAAGGCAAAGGGGTTTAAGAGGCAGACAAATCCAAGTTTTCATGACTAGAACTTGCTGACTTATTTGTTTTCTTATTTGAAAAATGGATATAATACATAGTATTAACCTTCCGTAGGGTCTTTGCAAACAAAGCTCAGTGCTTGGTTCATATTAAGTACTTTTTAGCTATACTTAAAGGTTTCTTACTTATTTAGATATACTTAAAGGTTTCTTTCTTATTTATTTATTTGTTGAGACAGGGTTCTGCTGTATGGTTCAGGCTGATCTTGAACTCACTAGCCCAGGCTGGCCTTGAACTCACGACAGTCCTCTTTCCTCTGCCTCCCAAAGTGCTGAGATTACACGTGTGCCTTTTTTTTTTAATTGCCTAAACAGTCCCTGTTCAAAGCAGAGTGCCAGATTGCTTCTACCTGAAGGTGAAAGTGCAGTTGAAAGAGATATGATAGAACTGTAGCTACACTTAATTCTTATCACTGTTCTAAAAACTGAAGTGATCAGTAACTCCTCATTCCCAGAGCCATTGTGCATATAAACATGTCTCCAGAAATGGAATGTATACAAAAGCTATGAACATTTTAATCCTCTGTTTTTTGAGTATAATTTTATCTTTTTGCTAGGTTATGCCAATTTATATCTCACCAGTGGTATACGAGAAGGTCCATCCACTTCCAAACTTTTCACAGAAACCTTCACCACTCTTTTCTTTACCTTTGCCACTCTGATTGGTTAAAAACAAAAAATTGCTTTACTTTGTGATCACATTGCTTTACTTTGTGATTATAAATTTTTCAAAAGTAAAATATGGAGTGCTGCCTTTAGATAAAGATCTCCAAAGAATCAAGTAAGGAGGAAATAGTAATCTGAAAGTTTATAAATCATAACTAATAAGAAGCTATTGGTGATCTCTGCTATCTGCCTGCCCATCTGCCTCCCTCCACTCCTCCCCCAGGAGATCAACTACTCTTCTTACATTACTATGCTTTGTGCGTCTGGAGAGAGAGATGTAATCTGTTACTAGGTAGAGATTCAATATGGAAATCTATCTAAAAAATTTACCTTTTAATATTGATGAGTGGTAGTGTGAGAGAAGATGGAGGGCAATCCATGACGCAAGTGGAAGATTAAAACTCACTTTCCTAAGTGCAGTTCCATGAAGACTTTGTCCTTCCTACTTTCACAGTTTTCTTATCAATATTTAATTGCCAAGTTTGCTTTTATCGTGCAAAGTTTATTTCTCCAAATTCGTGCTTTATTCATGAGACTCCATAGCAGTCATTTTTTCCCTTACCTTTTCTTGAAATGCAAAGATGTTAATTTTGAAAAGGTTAATTTTGTACTGAGAATGATATCTTCTAACTTTTTAAGATTTTGCTAGAAAGGGTAGAACTACAGAGGCAGTAAAGCTAAAAATCAGTGATTGCCAGGGGTTTGCAAGCAAGAAAGAAAGGTAAGGTAGAGCAGAGTTTCAGGGCAGTGAAACTATTCAGTATGTCATGAGGGAACAGACGCTACATTTGTCAAAATACATAAAACTGTGCCACACTAAATAAAAACCCGAATTTAAACTGTGGATTTCAGTTAGATAAGGTATTGATATTCATTCATGGTAACAACTGTACTGCGTTATGTAAGATGTCAGTAATAGGAGTTGTGGAGGAGTGCTGGGGGAAAAAGAGGCAGATCGTTAAGCCTAAAACTACTCTGGAAAAAGTGTTTAAGAATTAAGAAAAACACTCACAGTGGGTACAAATTTCACATGTGTGTATAAAATCACATTGTAATATACTGAGAGTAATAATGCTGCTTTCTTTGCTGGACAGAATGCTTGGCACAAAGAGGTATGCCATTGTCACATAAATTAAAGGTTTATCTCTCAGAGACACAAAGGCTCTGAAAATATACACTCATATATACATATCATGTCTGGTGGTGGAAGAAGCACAAATCTCAGAAGAATATTGCAAAAGAGGTGACTTTCCAAGAATGAAAATGAGTCCCATGAGACCTTTCCTAGGTAGATAAAGATGAAGAGAACATACAGAGAACACTGTGAACCAAAGCTCAGAGACCGAGAGCAGGTATATTTGGGTAATGGCGAGTGGAGTAGCTTCTGGAGACTTTTTGTTTGTATATATCTTTCCAAAATGAGTATAAAATTTATGTAGATGCTACAATTATGGCAGTAATCACAAAATGAATTAAGTAGTGGTTCCTTTTTGTTATTGCTCTAACATGGATTTTAATTTTTGTGTTCATGATATTTTTTTTCTTTCTCTCATGCAATATGTATGTAACCTTTTCAGAATGAATTCTTTCTCTTAACAATATATGTTTAAGGTTCCTCTGTGTCTTTTCCTGCCTTGATAGTTCATTTTCTTTTCAGTCTGCACTACAGTTTATCCATTCATCTGTTGGAGGGTATCATTGTTGCTTCCACATTTTGGCAATTATAAGTAAAACTGCTATAACAATTCATGTACAGAATTTTTTGTGGATGTAGTTTTTAACTTTTTGGATGAATATCAAGAAACAATATCTGGATCATAGGATAAGAGTGTATTTAGCTTTGTAAAGAACTGTTAACTGTCTTCCAAAGTGGTTTCACTGTTTTGCATTTCTTCCAGCATTGGTGATGCTGATTTATGTATTGTTTGTACTAATTTACATTCCTGAATGTGTTGTCTACCATATTTTTAACCATTCTCTACTTTCTGCCCTTGTTGTTTCTTCTCGGTACTAAGCATTTTATATGATTCCATTTTCTTTCTTTTTCTAATGTAGAAGCTTTATTCCTTTAAAATAATTTTATTTCTTTCCCTAGGGTTTGTAATGTCAGTTTTCTACTAAATTACTTTTATTTTCAAGGAACACTATACCCTTACATAGATAATGAAATTGCCTTATAACAGAGGATGCTGATTCCTTCCTCACACCCATTATAAGGATCCCTTGCAACACTGCTGACATTCATTTTATTTACCCTTCTGGTTCTGTCAATTCATGACTAATTCGCTGATTAAACTGACTGTGAATTATAGTCACTGAAAACATTACTGTGTTTATTGAAGAATTATTATCACAGAAACTCTTAATCAGTTAGATAAGAATAAGAAAAGTAAACTATTTTACTTTACTTTGCTCTATTCCATCTAATATTTTCTTTCTTGATATAGCCCTGACTTTCCTACTTCTGCAGTTTGCACAGCAAGTGTCCCTAGAAGGGTCACTTTAGCACTCCTTGTGTTAAAGGCTTATCCCCAAGAATGGCATTGTTGGGAGGACATGGGGCCTAGTGGGTGCTCTTTAGGTCATTTGGGGTACAGTTCCCATGAAGGGAGTTGTGGGACTGCCTTTCTTTCTTGCAGTTTTGCTTCCAGGCAGTGAAGTGAGATGTTTTGTCTCCACCATGCCCTCCTGCAGTCATATTTTGTCTTGCCTGAAGTCCAAAGCAATCAGCCAACCATGGGCTGGAATCCCCAGAACTGTGAGCCATAATAAAACTTCTTAAAAATTAATTTGATTATCTCATGTGTTTTGTTGTGGTTCTGGCTAACACACATACTTACATCATTCTATTTCCTTTTAAAGAACTTTTCTTGCATGGCAGGTACCTGTCTGAGAAAGCCTTTATTTCTTACACCTTTTGAAGAAACAAAATTGTAGGTAGAAGGAATTTTTCTTTCAGTCTTTTATTTAATACTTAGTTGTGTGGTTTCTAAAGAGAATCTGATGCCATTCTAATCCTTGTTCATTTTTAGGTAGGGTGTATATTTCCCTGGCTTCTTTGAAGATTTTTCTCTTTCTCTTTAATTTTCTGTAGTTTGAATATGAAATGCTTGTGTGTAGCTATTTTGAGTAGAATGTTCACTTACTGTCTGTCTGCAAGATCTGGGATGTCAGTCTTTCTTTATCCTCAGTGCTCCAAGTTTTCAGTGTGGATCCAGACTGGAATGTGCACCATCAGCTCCCTGGTTTTTGAAATGTTCTACTATCTTTCCTGTGTCTCCAGTTTGCTGATGGCAAACATGGAAACTTTTAGCATCTGTAGTGGCATGAGCTAATTCTTTTTAATATACAACATAAATATAGATGGATGGAAAAAGATACATGGTTGCATAGACACATCCTAGTGGTTCTCTTTCTAGAGAGAACTGTAATACATACCTCAGTATGTTCATCATAGCTTGAAATCCAAGTGGTAATAAATCCAACATTTCTGCCATAGCTGAGTGTGATTCTGATGCCAAATGATGTCTCTTTAAAATTGGTCTTAGCCTTAGGCATTACTTGTAAAATAATATACATATTAATTGGATTTTAATATCTATTTTAGAAAAATGATTAGTAGATGGAATCCTATGTTTTCATTATAGTAGCAATACATGACAATGTTAATTGAGCATAACTAAGTGTAAGATATAAATTTATTTAAATAGGTTAGACAGCTTGGTCTGATTTTATTTTATTTTAAATTTAGTCATTGAAGTGCCATTTTCATGATTATTTTGCTACATGTTAAAATCAGACTTTTTAGGTACCTGAATTTTTTTTGTAGAAAGGAAACTTCAAATTGCTTTTGTAAACTGAAAACCAATATGGCTTTGTATAAATGGAAGGTGAATATAAAAGTCATGATGAAAGTACAATATTATAAAAATCCAAGTAGATACCATTACTTGTCCAAGCTTTGGGCTTTTTCTCTTTCTCTTTTATTTTAGCTTTCTCTTTTTGGAAAGGCAGTATTAGCACTTGTTGGGGAAATGTTAAAGTCTCCAAACTCAGATTCTCCTTGATATGGTAGAAAGGATTGAAACAATATTGAAAAGGAACTAATGTTCTCCCAAAGTGATTCAACACTTGTAAGTCCCTTTCCCTCCATTCATTGGCTCTTGGGAAATTACTCACTTGTTAAACTCGTTGATAAAATGAAGCAATCATTTATCATACATAGGGGGCTAGAGATTTAGCTCAATGGTACAAGTGCCTGCCTGGGAAGTGAGAGGTCATGGGTTTGATCCTCAGTACAAAAACAAAAACACCCCCAAAAAACTATATATATATATATATATATATATATATATATATATATATATATATATATGTGTGTGTGTATATATATATATATTTTTTTTTTTCACGTAAAAAGCCCTTAGCACAGTGATTGACATACATGAAAATGAAGATGATTCAGTAAATGATAGTTTTCATTATTGTAAAAGTTAGACATTTTATTACACATAAGGACTGAGTTTTGTTATAGTATTTTTTTGTGATGTTAGGGATCAAATCCAGGTCCTGGCGTGCTAAGCAAGCATTTTACTACTAAGCTACATTTCCTACATGGGATTCAGTTTTTTTTTTTGTTTTTTTTTCTTCTTTTTAGACAAGGTCTCACTATGTAGTACAGGCTGGCCTTGAACTTGCTTATGTATCTTAGGCAGACCTTGAACTCATGGTGATCTTTCTGCTTCAGCCTCCCAAGTGCTGGGATTTTAGGCATGGGCTGCCATGCCTGGCTTTGGGATTCAGTTTTCAAAATAGTTTTGCTAGGTTTTTTTTTTTTGAGTGAAATAGGCAGAGGCCTCCTTCTTTCTCTCAGATATCATTATTCTTCCATGTACACACATTCCTGCCTATCCAGAGAAGAAAAAAAACTGGCTTCAGATATCCTCATTAAAGATAAAACTGCTTGGCATTAGTCTTATCTGCTGATATAGCTCCATCTAGAATTAACAGGACAAGTAGAAGAGGGATGTGTGTAGGTGTGTATGGTTAGAGCCTAAGGAAGGGTATGAATATGAAGAAGATAACCATTTATTTGGCAGATATGATTGTAATGCTAAAATTTCTGGACTATACCCTAGTTACTCTATTTCCTCCCCTTAGTCACACACACTTCCAAAATACATTTACTATTTTTTTGATGATTTAGTATATATTCATTGTGGAATATGCAAAAAGGTACAGAAAAATACAGGCAAAATAATCCTAATCCTGTTACTCAGAAGTAACATTTTGCCAATGCACGATACCACTGAAAGCAGTCTTGCAGAAGTGAAAGAGTTGAGACAGGAAGTCCAAGTCTCAAGTCTGCCTCCTAGGGGATAGGCTTTAGGGCACCTCTGAGACAAAGAGGGTGATGATCTAAGGTGTGGGGAAAGATGACTGTGCATGAGGAAAAGGTGAAGGGCTAGTGATCTGCACTTGGAAAAGCAGAGTCAAACTCCATGGCTCATCTAGGTCACATGTCCCGTGTGTTTTGAGGGTCGAGATTTGGCTCTTTGATGTGAAAAGATTGCCTTTTGGACACTTGAGCTGGCCCGTTTGAAAGATTGGTGGTTTCAGCCAGTGTGAGCTAACTCCACATTCCTAAAATATATCTGGGGTGGCAGTCTACATTATGACTCATATGGTGGTGGTGTCCTGTACAGCAAAGCTAATGGGAATCCTTTGCTTAGCTGTGTGACCCCTAAAATTGGAGATACAGGCCAGTGTTTTGACTTGAGATGAGGGTTCCTATGTAGGTAGGCTGGATTGTCCAGCATAATAGTATTATATATAGGTAGCTAAGTTATTTAGAAATGTTATGAGCAGTGAGACAGGGCTGGGCCCTTGAGAGTGAGTGCAGAAAATAAGAACATATTACACCTGTGGCTAGAGGCCCACTTGTTGAAGATCAGGCTTCAAGACAAAAACAAAAAACAAAACAAAACAAAACTGTACCCACATACTTCCCATAAGGATAAACAGCAGTAACTCCTTAAATCATTCCTTCCCAGTAGGTCCTTGTTGTTTCCATGTGCTCTTGCTATGTGACTTGTGTCCCCATTTGATCCCCATTTAATCAATATTACCTAAACTTACTATATTTGTAATCTTTTTGGTTGGCCATAGTTTTGTCCCACCTATGTTCACCTTGTGCTTTTCCATTAGATCAATATTATCTGAGTGACTATACTTATAATCTTATTAGTTGACTATAGTTTTGTCCCACCTAATAGTATCTCACCTCTTGGCTTTTTGCTATAAAACTCCTTTGAAAAGTGGATCCCCCAAAATTACCTACTTGGAACCCCTTCTGTCCCTCATAGAAGCTCTTTATGAATATTTGTTACTCTTAACCTCCATTGTTCCTAGAATTTATTCTTTGATTTTAGAAAACACAAACTTGACATATCAATTATCTTATAGGTTGGGAGTTACGTTTCCCTTGTATTATTTGGCTTATTCAGAGGTCCTAGATGATCCCTATGCCATCAGCTCTGTATCAATTGGAGATTCCATGGAGATATTTGGATGGGAGTAAGAGTTTGCTCGTTTCATAGTATTGTAGACTGAGACTTGCTTAGATAATCAAAAATTGCCTTCCTTGTTAATTGCGTATGCTTTAAATTTTATGCCTTGTCTTCGTCAGTTGACTATGCCTTGAATTTTATCCTTTGTCTTTGTAAAATTGCTTAGGCCTTGTCTTTCTTATGCATTGTCTTTTATTGTAATGACAGTAAATTTATATATTGCATTTGGATTAATTGCTGAATTTACTGGTGTCCCTTGTTTGACTTATTACACAATAACACTAGTAAGCATAATGTTAGAGCACCTTATAGTGACCTTGGTGTAAAATGCTGTAAAATGAGGTTTTTAATGAAATCTAGTTCATATTTTATTTATACCTATTCATAAATCATGGGATCTCCCCCACCATTTAAAAGACGATAGGTTGGCAGTTATTCTTAAGACTTGGGGGACAAGTTTCACTAACACAGACTGGTCCTGATTGTTCCTCTATATTTTAGAAAAATATATGGAGCTTGTTCTGCCTCGTTTCCTTTTTGGTCTAATATTCTGCTGTGAAGAAGCAATCTAAGCTCTTGAGAGTCCCCATTCTTGGAATTCCAGGTTGAGGATAAGTCCAAATCAAGTTGTCTCAATAACTCATCATGATCATGAGAAAACTTCCTTTTCTGATCTCATTTCTGATCTTTCTGTGATACTTTGTACTTTCATTTTTTAGAGGCTTATAAGAGAGACAGAAACCCTTTTCTCCTGTCAACAACTAAAAACCTTTAAGTTTAGTACATAGAAAATGAGCATTTGCTAATGCCAAAGACAGGGAAATCATCTTAGATGAGGAACACAAACCGTCTCAGGGTCAGATGAGACATTGAAATTTTGCCCTTCCAGAAGCACATACATGAGAGTGTGTCCCTACTTAACTGTTGTGGGCAACAGTCTTCCTCAGAAGACTGAACCTGAGACCTACTTGGGAAGAATGGACTGTTGGTGACCAGAAGGAGCTTTTCCCTCAGCACAGCATTTAAGGGACCAAAACATGTAGTTTAAGAGAGAATCCCCAAGCTGTGCTATGTCTCCCCTCATGGGTCTCATCATTTATATGTGTAGGAGGGGAAAATGCTTTTGCTAATAAGTTATAGACTTTAAAACTTTTACTGTAGGGGCCAGGGATTTAGCTCAGTGTCACGAGCGCCTACCTGGCAAGTGCTAGGTCATGAGTTCAATCCCCTGTACAAAACAAAACAAAACTTTCACTGTAAACTTGTTGAATGCTATGCAATGTATTTGGGGGAGAGGGTAGTCAGCTTAGGCTTTTATCTGTCTCTTATAGAACTCAAACAGTGGTTTACAGACAAGTCTCTGGTTGCATGGAACTAGTGAAAGCTGAGAGGACAACTGAGGGGGATCATGGCCAGAATCTCTTTCAGATTCATAAAAGTTCCTCAATGAAAGGTGAAAGCTGGGTCCCAACAGCCTAAGTATCCAGCAAATAAATAAATAAATAAATAAATAAATAAATAAATCTGAATTTATCTATTGTCCTTTTCTCTCTGCTAATAAGTTAGAAACTCCACCTAAGTTTTTCTTCAACTCTTTGGGAGTAAACTATAGAACCCCCTTTTACTTACTTTACCACTTTTTAGAATATCAGGCTAAGGCAGTTTGTAACAACTGTTTGCTTTCACAAAGAAAAACAGCTATCAGGGAAACCACTTACATTTGTGCCTTTTTTATGCTAACTAACACTAAGAGATTTTAGCCTTTCTCTTCTTTCATGTGTGTAGAAGACTGATAACTATGCCTTTACTAATGTATAAATTGTGGTTGCTAGGTAATTGGTATGAAGTTTAATCTGTGAGCTTCAGGGACACAGAAATTTTAGAATAGACTTAAAAAAACATAACCTTGTCTTGCTGCTAGAAAAATGTGCCTGTATAATTAAGTAGATAACAAGAACATCTTAGAGGCTTCTCTGCCCAAAGGCCCAGGGCGAGATTTCTCTGAGCCACTTTTACCTGATTCTAGAGGTGGTTTCCTTGACAGCACTCCAGCTATTTACAACTTGCTCTTTTCAATATTTAACCTCACATTCTTTCAAAGAATTGGAAAGTAGAGGTTCAGATCTCTTGATTATTAGTTTATTAGCAGTGCTTCCTTTTTTAAACATGACTGTTGCAGCTAGAATCAGTTTTAGCTTGCACTTTTAAAAACATCAGCTGGATTTAAGAATATGAGTGTCCAGGGAAGATAGGGTCATGAGCTGGTAAAATGTCACTACTCTGACCCAGCATGTCTTTCAGTTACTCTTCAGAAGGCAGCCACCTGGTTTAGAGTAGAGTCACTTTGGGAATACATTGAAGATATAAAAATCAAGTAGAATTTAAAAGGGATGCCAGTTTCTTTCTCTTGTTTCAAATAGGATACTTGATGTCAAAATCTGTTATTCCTTTGGAATGTATTCTTAAGCACTAAAAAATTTTCAACCCTCACATTTTGAAAAAGAACAGTTTAATATTTTTATGTACTCACACATGACCTGCTACCCCCAGAGCCAAACAGAATGCAGATAGAAATATGGATTATGATGCTATTTTACAACTAGAATCATACTGTAAAAAAAGAGGAAAAATGGTCAAAATTGCCTTATGTTTACTTTCTTTGCATTAAGAAATAATCCTTATTGGTGTTCAAAATATAATTATATGCTATACTCCTGCGTTCATATGTCCATTCCTTTCTGTGGTCTAAGACAGATCAAACGAGCTAAGAAAGTTTTCAGATGACCTTGGTAAGTACATTGAGGTCTTTAGAGGACTTAATCAGAACTGTAAACTAGATTAGAGAGATGTGATGTTGGACTTAAATATTGGCTTCTAATGACTTCTAAGACAATCAGTGGAGAGTTTAATCTGTGAGTATATTACAGATCAATGGGGATACATATTTGCAGAGTGAGTTTAAATAAAGCCTAGCCAGCACTACTGTAGAGGAAAGTTATCTAGATGACTAAAGAACCCAAAATGTCCCAGACCTCTTTGCCTTCAGACTGAGATTTCTTCTAGACTGTTTCATTTCCAGAGGTAGTAGAGCTCTTTTAGATACCAGCATTGTAGAACTTCTTGATTCAGAGTCATATATTAGAAGATAAAATCTAAACAGTATAGGTAGAACACTTTCATTTCCTTTCTCACTTTTTAAAAAAATTTTTTTTGTCAGTACCAGGGATTGAACATATGACCTTGCGCTTGCAAGGCAGGCGCTTATGCCACTGAGCTAAATCTTCAGCCCCTCTTTCTTACTTTTCAAAGAGTAAAAAAGCAGCCATTCAAGTTCTTTGATTATTGGGGATCTGGCCAAGATTCCCAACTGCCTAAATGAGGGGTACGGTGAAAAATGAAATGAGAAACGAGAAAAATTTAGTAATTCACAATGGGGGCCTGGGAAGTCAATGTCTCAGGATAGGCAAAGACCAAGATACTCTAAACCAGCCACCATTTATGGGGTATATTCAATGTAGGAGAGCTACCAGAAGATTCAGAGGTCGATGACTCATGAGACAATGGACAATCCTGGGACAACTCAAGAGGGTAGAGATGATCTTATGCCAAGAAGGATCCTGCCCTGGAGTATTCTTTTTAATCTTAGTAGTTTTAGTTTAGTCTTTGTGGATGGGAGAGGATGGCCTATCCCAAAAGGGTTAATGGGAAGTCTCAAGAGAGTGATGCCATAATCCCAAGCATCTATTTATTCTTTAGGGAAGTATGCAGAATTAGCCATTGTGAATTTATGGTCTCAAACATTTGGTTATTGGTTTAATTTTGTGCTTGACAGTGCAGTTGGCATCGATCATAATTTTTGTTTCTGAGGAGTTGTTTTGTTAAAGATTACAGATCCACTCTGGGAAAGCTCACAATTTTAATTGTCTTTCTATATCTGAGATGGTTAGAATTTAGTTCTTTGCCATAATTAGAATCACTCTGCTGTCCCTTCTCCATTGCCCTGCCCTTAAGCAATAATGCAGTTTGCAACAGTGTTTGGTCCTAGGCAATTCTCTCCTCTGTGGCTGCCGAATTTCAGGACCAAGTGTCCAAAAATGAGGAGTTTCCCCTCCCTGGAATCCTTTCATAGTGAAGGTGAGCTTCACTTATCTTAAGGCCATATCAAAAAAAATAATCTTGATTTAATTCTAAAACTCTCAAAAAAATAAATAGTTTTAGTCCAGGTTTATCTGCCTTTCAGTCCTTAGGCTAAACTGGAGATTAACACCTCTTCCCTCTCCTCTCAAGAATAATGCTGACTGGATTTTATAACACCAGGTAGGCTACTGATTTTTATAACACAGATAAATTCATTGGTAGAACAGAGCATCCTAAGGGAACCTTATGAGTTTAATAACAGTTTTAAATGACAAACAGGTATTACAGAATAGGCTAGCTCTAGTCCCCAGAGATACACCTCTCTCATCATGATTTTTCTGCAGAACATCTTGCCAGGCTTGCCAGTATTCTCAGAGATATGTAAGTGAGGTTCTAAAAAATAGGCCTATAGCTAAGTATGGTCCAAGGATCATAGCCAAAATGGAAAAAAAAAAACAAAACTATCATATATAGACATCTACAGCAGGATAGATTAAAGCCCTGGCAGGCCTTCTTCCCCCGCTGTTTGTTTAGGCAGTGTTTTAGTACATAGTTCAGGCTGATTTTGTACTTTCTCTGTAGCCCATGCTGGACTTGAACTTATGGTGGTCCTCCTACTTCAGCCTCCCAAGTGTTGGGATTACAGGTGTACTTCACCGTACCTGTTCCCCACTGTTTAGATTATATGCTTAGCTCCAAAGAATGCAAGATAGTTTCTTTCTACACCCAAATTTGGCCTGTGCACTCACTCCTGGATACAGTTAGAATTACCTTTCAGCAGTTTGCCCCTCTAGAATAAGCAAGTATAGGTGGCTATCAAAATAACAGTAAAAAGCCTATAGAGCTAGATATTCCAATCAGATAAACCATCAGCCTCGAGCTTGTCTTAAAACTTGTTTTTGCTTCTACAGGTGTAAAAGATTTTTAATTTCTTCTGATTCTTATTATAAGAGATCTTTGTTAATTGGCCTGCAAAAAGTTCTGACTAGTCTATTTATAGTTACAAACTTAAAAACTGTAAAAGAGTTATTATAATTCGACTTGGCCAAATACTTGTGAATGTATTCTGATCTATTAACAATTGTTTGCTGTATGTCTGTTCAATTTGGTTATAATACTTACAGCTTGTTTTGTTTGAGCCCAACAATTTTTTTCCTTCTTTTTGCCTTTTTAGATTTTAAAATATTTGCCTATAATTTATGTTGGCTTATGGATAAATGCCAATAGAATTGAGGATATGCTTCCTCCCATGGGCCAGTTGATTAAAAGGATGTCAGTACTGCTTTTACAAATTCAATGCCTATTGTATTCTGTGCACAATAATTTGAGTCTTTCATTGGGCAAGAATAATGTGTTATTTATTACCATCTGGTTCTCATGGGTCATCTAAAATTTTTGTTTAAATGATTAGAGTCCCCTTAGGCTTAAAAAAACTACTAAACAGGACTTCCCTTAGTGAATAAAGGAGCAGCTGCCTAAAAATATTTTGTTTCAGTCTTTGTTCACTAATTGGGTCCCAATAATTTCCATAGCTTTGTAGAAGACATACCCCAATAAATGTTGCTAAACATATTGTAATATGTTTACATTGATTATCACCAAAAAGCTAAGTTTTATATGGATAAAATGATCACGTTTTAATTAAAAGATGCTGTCAGTACAATCCTAAATTAAGAGACAAAGGTTTCAATATAGCTATGACATTCCTTATTGCTAATCTCATGGTGTACTAAATGTATGCATGCCTTCTGGGTATATAGATCTGAAATATAAAACAAGGACTGTTTATGGTGATAACGTTTTTTCTAGACTCAGATATCTGCCTTTCACTTGTGTTCCCGCTATTTGTGATAAGAGGTATGTGTCAAACCAATATGAGAGTGCCAGTCAAATGACAGGTTTTTTTTTTTTTTTTTTTTTTAATGCTTGAGTGATGTGTGTGTTATTATGTGTCACTATACTTAGAGATGCTTGGGCACTGTCAAACACTTCTTCAGTAACATCCTATTAAAAGATAACAGATTAGGTGAGAGCTTCTTTATATAATAGAGGTAATTGACTAAAAAGACTACTCTTTATTAAGAGAGACATTTAAATGTGTTTCAAAGATAATATCATGATTGTTATGCTAACAGACTATGTGTGGGTCTCAATCTTAAATTTTCCCTGTAAAACTTTCATAATTGTTATCTGTTAACATCCTGTAGAGATTTAACTACCAAAACAACCATGATTGGTAAGAAATAATAGTCCTCTGCCTATATTTGATATTTTGAAGTGCTTAATATTCAGATAAAATTATAATAGTTAAGCTCACTGCTTCCACTACAATATTGATATAACTGATCTTCTCTTCTGGGTGTTCAACAACTAAATTTTGGAGACCAGGATTAGAATAATAACTGGATTAAGAGGATAGCCAATATTTTGGCCCTATCAGGACCTGGCACATGAGGAAACCCTTTCTACAGGATCCTACAACTTTGGCGAGTCACCCAATCACCTGAGCAGGGAGATTGTTAGACCCTAGAAGATAAGAATCAATAAATGCATAGTGTGCCAAAAGAAGATCACCAAAAAAGAAAAAGTCTCCCATGCTTTCACAGAAAGCAATATGGTCAAACAAGACGATGACCCACCCTTATGGCTGATGTTGACAGAGAAACCGAGAGGCTTTGTACAAAGTCCCAAAAGTAATGTCTGAGGAGACCTAACTGACCTTGGTAGACAGCAAGAACTTAATTTGGACTAACACATCTCATTTTAACTTGGCCTTTTTTTGGCTTTTGCTTTTCTGCCTTTTTTTTTTTTTTTTTTTGGCACAAGGTCTTGCTAAGTTGTTTAGGCTGGCCTTGAACTCACTAAATTACCCAGGCTGACCTCGAACTCATAGCAATCCTTATGTCTCAGCCCTCTGAGTGCTGGGATTACAGTTGTGTGCCACTAGGCCCAGCTTTACATTGGTTTTAAACACCCAAGAAAAAAGTGTAACTAAGACACATATAAAAACAGTACCCTAATACTAAAAACTAGATATAAAAAAGGGCTCCAATCCCTGACCCCTTCTGGGAGTTTCCAGCTACACTGATAGTTGACCATTGTTGTGGTTCAGTGAGGCTGAAAACTATGATAGAAGCTATAAAAGATCAATAAGACTCTTTAAAAATTCTTTAGCCACAATTTTCCTTCAAAACCACCTAACTCTATCTTCTGACAGCTAAAACTAAAAGGACGTATGACAAAAACATCAGTAGAGGGATCTAGGAGCCAGAGGAATACAGTTGTTATTCCAGTCTCTTAAGAGCAGCTTCTAAACATGGCTTTTCTCCCAACCTGCCTTTTTATTATGTGCTCATGCTTTAATTATGCATGCTTTATAATTTCTTGGAAATTTGCTCATTTTGCTGCCAAACTCTAAGTGATCATGCAGATAGAACCAATGACAAATGTGCCAGAGTCCTTTGATCAGGATCTGCAAGATTGATCTAACAAAAGGAGTTCATAACATAACATAACTTCTGTCTGAGGCCCTTAGATTAGCTAGAAAAGGCCCCTGGCTTCAGTCACCCCTACAGTTACCCTTCTCAGCTTGAAACAGGTAAAAACTACACGTATTCTCCTCCAACTACAGTTAAGATACCTCTTCAGAAGGGTATCTTATCTTCGCTAAGTTATTTAGAAATATTATAGGCAGTAAGACAGGGCTGAGCTCTTGAGAATCAGTGAAGAAAATAACATATTACAACTAACTAGAGGCCCACTTGTTGAAGGTCAAGCTTCAAGACAACAAAACAAAATAACACAAAGCAAAACAAAGCATGACTACAGCTACATGCTTCCCCCAGGGATGAATGGCAGTCATTGATAGTTTAAATAGGAGTCAGTCACCTGGGATGGAGGACTAAAACCTCTCTAACGCATTCCTTTCCGGAAAGTCCTTGTTGGTTCCATGTATTCTTGGGAAGTGATTTACTTCCTCATTTGATCCCCATTTAGTCAATACTACCTAAGCTACTATACTTGTAATATTACTCATCATAGTTTTTTCCCACCTTATACCCATTTTGTAATTTTCCATTAGATCAATATTACCTAAGCAAGTATACTTGTAATCTTATTAGTTGACAATAGTTTTGTCTCACCTTATATCTACCTCACCCTGTGGTTTTCCTCTATAAAAGTGCTTTGAGAAGCAGGCACCCAAGGGCCACCCACTTGGGACCCTTTCTGTCCCTCTTAGCTTTCTTTCTCCCAATAAATACTTCCTACTTTTAACCTCCATTGTTCTTAGAATTCATTCTTTGATTTTAGAGATCATGAACTCAGCATATTAGACATCTAACAGGTCTGGAATGATATTTCCCTTATATTATTTGAATTATTTAGAGGTCCTATATCATCTCCGTAACATATACCCTATGTCAATAGCAGTAGGATACTTGGGCAGAAAGAAAATTTAAACTGAGGTAGATAGCTGGAGTTACGGCATGAGCCAGATTTGGATATCTTGGTAAGGTTAGAGTTAAATATAAACTTTTGGGTTAGAGTTTCTTTTTAAAATTGATTATTATTATTTTTAATAGCATCTCATTACATAGTTCAGATTGGCTTTGAACTCAGCGACTTCAGAGCTCAGACTAAAAGCTTACCATCTTCCTGCCTCAGCCTCCTGCATGCTGAGGTTATAGACATGTATTGCCACATCCAGATAGGGTGGAATTTATGACTGGGAAAGAATAACCACTACCCTGCTGGTCCATTAATAGTACTGGGGATGGCTTTTCCAGCAGTAGAGGTACTTGTAGAGATGCTACATGCTCTGAAGATTGGCGTGCTTTGTACTTCTGTGTTTTGTGTCATTCTCTAACCTTTAATTAAGGAGCACAGATTAGAAAAGTAAGGTTAATTCAGAGCACAGATTTAGGAAACAGTTCCTGAGTTACTATCATTGTCTCTCAGCTTCTGTGTTTTTCTATATGCTGAATTTCCTATTTTTTAAGCTAGGGATAATATCATACCTACTTTATAGAGTCACTGTGGGAATTAAATATGAATAATATATTTAAAATCACATAGTGCCTGTTACACTTTGAATGCTAGGAAAGTGTTTAATATTCTTACCATTTATTTTTTTAAGTCAGTGGTATTAAAAAATTAAAGTATCTTGTGTTCTCTCCAATGGACACAAAAAATGTTATAAAGAAACTGATGTATTTTTAGAGAAAGAATTATCTAGCTTAAAACCCAGATAAGACAAAAAGACTTATTTCCTTGTAAAAATTGAATCTAATAAAAACCTAAGAAGTTAAAAACCTTTAATACTGAAGAAAGAGAAGAGGATTAAGAGATGGAGGGACAGAGGAAATCAGGAGGAGAAAGAGAAGTAAAAGGAATTAATGTACCAAATCCCCTCAGTGAATATAATCATCTGGTACTGCAAACATCTACTAATAAAAGTAAATGTTAAAAAGTCCCCCCAAAACAGGAAAAAAGTAATGAAGAAACAAGGATTTCTGCCATACAGTGCTATGCATCTGCTATTTTGAAAGTTTATTAATGCATTCATTTTTAACCTTTTCTCTTTTCTTTTCTTCTTCTTCTTTTTTTTTTTTGGTACCAGGAGTCAAACTCAAGAGCTTGTGCTTGCCAGGCAGGCGCTGTGCCACTGACCTGTATTCCCAGCCTTCAATTTTAGCTTTTTGAGGGCAGCTGTTTTTTTGTTCCTGAATGGGTTAGTTGACATTTATTTTTCCTAATGAGGGTTGAAAGCCTGAGCCTGAAAACGCTTTTACTTTCCCAACTCTGAAGACTCCATCCCTTGATTTGAAGAACTGCAGCTACCACTTGTGGGCTGGTTCTAACTTTGTAAAATGATTGCTCTGCAACTGTTCATGCTTAAATTGGACTGCTAGGAATTCTATTAGTAAAACATGTTGCCATTGTCTACTGGGACAGCTTTGTATTATGAGAAGGAAATTATTGGTTAACCCTGCTGAATTAAAATGAATTTGAATTCTGAGTGAAACAGTAACTGACCCACACCACTGGACCTGTTCTTTCATTCACACTTATTTCCTCAAGTGACCTTTGCACGTCCTCTGTGTAAAGCTGTTCTGTAGGAAAAGGTCAGGAACACAACATTATTAAAATTCTTTAGGTTTCTCTGACTTTACCACTATTAGCTTTGGCTTTTTCTGGGGTAATCTTTACTTTAGGATAAAAGCTTTTTACTCCAAAAGCTCTGCTTTTTAGGTTCTCAGTTTTGTGTAATTGAACTTTCAGAATTTAGGTCTGTATTGGTTACTGCTATTTACGTCCTCTAAAGTGTTTAATCAGCATTTATTAAATTGCATTGTGGAGCTGATTATTTTCAGCTGGTATTAAATGAGATCATTTAGAAGGAGAAGGAAAACACAGTGATAGGTAATGATAAAAAAAAATATGGTACTTGGCATTTACCTAGTAGAGAGACTTGAACACTTCTTGAAGGCTTAATGGCCTTTTGTTTGGTTTGATATCACCTCCATGTTATTAAGTTTGTCCATATTTGACAATGCAAAAGTCACTTTTCAGAGAGGCAGTGAGTTGTAAAGGTTGAGAGCATGGCCTCTTTCTGCATGGCAGCTGGACTCAAAAACCATGAGCTAGGAGCAAATGTTCTCCGACTCCGGGTGGAGGCTGCAAGGCTTCTTGTAACCTGGTTTAGGAAGTCATAGTGTCATTTCCATCATATTCTGATGACAGAAGCTAGAGTTGGGTCTGTCCCTGGCACAGGCAGAGGATGACATCAGTCAGGAAGACCTGGAGGAGTGGTCCACTGGAGCACTGTCTTTGAAGAGTAGCAATTACATCTGGGAATGTTCCTCATTAAATTCAAAACAGTGGAGAGGGAAGGGAAAAGTGGACAGGGAGGAAATGTAATTGAGGGAACATCATATTTCCCTTTTCTGCTCCCCTGCCCTACCTTTCTTCCTTCTCCTCTCCTCTCTTCACTTCTCTCTTTTCTAGTACTGGGGATAGAACTCATGATCTATACACTGAGCTGCATTCCCAGCTCTTTTTATTTTGAGACAGTTCTCACTAAGTCATTGTGTTGCCCAGGCTGGGTTAGAATTTATGATCCTCCTGCCTCAGCCTCCTAGAGTGCTAGAATTGTAAACATGTGCCACCATGCTCAGATCTAGCCCTTTTAAAAATCTTTTTGATTTTGAGAGTGGATCTTGCTACATTGCCTAGGCTGTTCCAACTTAGAATTCTTTTGCCTCAGCTTCCCAGAGATTTGTATATGCTTCCAAGTCTGGAGTCTTTATCTCCTAAAAGAATTTCTAAAACATTTTGCCCGTTTGCATATTCTTTAGTTGAGGTCTTTTAACATTTTGCTATAAACTTAAACTGTTGCAAATGATGCGATTTCCTGTTCATGATAAACACTGTCATTTAAAATGACTATTTCATCATTCTTTTAAAGCATCTAATCAAATTAAAATAACATAATAATTTAAGAACTCTATCCATTTAAAGCGTAGGAAGATTTTATCAGCCAAATGTTATAACATTCCCTTTTCTCCTTAAATGTTTCGTTTTCTTCTCTGCACAGTATCCGATTGTAATGAAATATATTTTTATGCGACATTTTTTATTGATCACTGTATCATACTTCTTGTTAATAAGAATGTATATAAATTTAAAATAGCTGTTTAGAAATTTTCTGGGCTCTCCAGGCTTTAAGTGCTAAGAAATTTTCTACTGCATAAAGGAAACATTGCAGTTGTTAGCCTCATAAAATCCTTTCTGGCAACACAAATGTATTAAAATGATTTTATTATTATGTTTTTTAAAAGCAAAATTTTATTAGAAATACATTTCTTAGAGAAATGGAGGAGAGTGTTCTGAAACATCTCTTTGAGTATTATTACCAGATTATAACAAGGTTGAACAATTGTACCCCTATGTTTGTTTTTGTGTAAAAACATGACTTTATAAAAACATGAATTGTAAATAGTAATAGCAGTAGTTCTTTTTGTTGTTGTTGTTAACAGTGTCATCAGTTCATTCACCTGTGTCCATACTATATGTCAGAAATCATATAATGATCTGTTATCCAAAAATCAGTTTGGAAGGTCAGCTGGGGCCGTAACCCAGTGGTAGATCACTTGCCTAACATGCAAGAGGCATTGGGTTCCTGAGTTCTCAAGTCAAGCAAAACAATAACAACAACAACAGCAACAGCAGTAACACAAAAGTAACATTAAAGAAAATGAAAATAAAGCCACAGAAAAGAATAAGAAAAGGTTCTGCCATGCCCTGGGGTATGCCCTGGGTTATTTGTTCTAAATAGACTATTGGAAATCACTTGAATTGCAAAGAACTGGTTAACCAGACTTTATGATTTCATTCAGATTTTACTTCCTCAAATTGACCGGGGTAAAATTAAGTTGTCGATTTATTTGGAGGCTCGGTGATTGCTGTACCTCAGATCATGCACCCCAGAAAGGTTTGAGGTGGAGAAGTTTTCCCTTTTGGGGTATGTGGGGGTTTGCAACAAGAATTGAGCAGAGGAATAAGCAAAGGAAAGGAATGTGTGACACACATCCTGAGGCAGCTTGATTTCAAGAAGGAGGAGAGAGGGAAATGAAGAATGTGGAAATTGGTATTTGACAATCTATAGTCAGGTTTTAGGCTAAACAGAGTAGCCCACGAAAGAAGGGACAGTACCATAGGGTGTGCTTGTCACATCTAAGAGGAAGATGACAGCAGCTGTATGTCAGCAGAGGTGGAGGACATTCAGTGAGACTGCGGCTGGGAGTGCTGATGTAACACGCACAACATGTTAATATTATCTTTGCAAGAATGTTCTGAGTAAAACGACATGTGGTCAGTAAAAACTAAAATGAAATAAAAATCTTTAACACACACAGGACTGCCTTTCTGTTGAATAATGTCTTCTTGCATCTCAAGTCATACAGTGCATCTAGCTCTAGTCTATTTAACAGCTAATTATGAGAAATAGAGGGTTCATTGTGTATTCCTCAGAGTTAAGGCTGCCTATTTTCAGTAACACATCTTACTGAGTTTAAAAGATAAGAGTAAATGCATACTGGTAGAAATGGGTTTGTAGTGCTGCTATGTGTGTTTGTGTGCATATATGTATGTGTGTGCAGGTGTACAAGTTTTTGGCAGAAGACATTTTAGAACCACTCCCTTGAAGTTATAGTCTTTCTGCATCAGCCTCCCAGTGGGTGGGGTTACAGGAAGGCATTACCATGTCTTGCTGTGGTCAAGTTTTGGAGATAACTGAGCTCCTCCGTGTCTGAGCTGGCAGGAGCTCCCAGGTCATGGAGCAGCGTTGTTAGCTTATCCAAAGTGCTGCATAAATAATATTTTCTGTAAATGTCAAGATATGGAAAAGTTTGGGAGTATCTACCATATAGTGTAGGTGAGTTGAATTTAATTTGAAAGCTCAAGTGTTCTAGTTTCTCCACATCCTCATCAACACTTTTTTCCCCCATAGTAACCATCCTAACAGGTGAAAAGGATATCTTGGAGTTTTGATTTTCCTGGTGATTGGTGATATAACATTAAGCATTTTTTTCACCTACCTATTGGCAGTTTGCGTGTGTGTGTGTGTGTTTTGAGAAATCTTTGTTAAAGTCCTGAGCCCATTTTTAAGTCAGCTTATTAATTTGTTTTGTTGTTTGCTATTGAGTTCCTTATGTTGTTTGGTGATTAACCCCTTGTTAGATAAATGGTTTGCCTGTATTTTCTCCTATTCTGTGGGTTGGAAAATGGTTCCTAATTGTAGAAGACTACTTGGAGGGCTCTCCTTGAATGGAGAATAGTCACCTCCATATTAATTAAACTGAGTCCTGTCTCCATGTACTGATATGTACAGAGCTGGCTAAGCTATTTCTTTCTCCCTTCGATTGGCTCTAGGCAATGTAAATAGGGCTAGCTGAGGTACTGATGTATAATCTTTGAAACCAGCTGTTTTCTCACCTCATGTCTCCCTATAAATGGTTGAGCACAGCAGGATGGCAGAGCCATATAGCTCCAGGAATGTCCAAATGGGTTTGAGCCTCAAAATGAGAGGCTATGCCTTCTCAGGGTACACAAGTTTACATATCAAAAACTGAAGCAACAGCTGCCTAACATTTAAATGCTACCCCAATTGAGTTAAGCAGATTGGTCCTTACGCATACCCTTCTGTCTGCATATTGCAGAGGTGCTTTCTAGCCTGCCAGCTCACAGACTCATCCTCATGCCACTCCCTTCTTCATGAATTAATAAATGCAGAATGAGGCTCTGGGGTGAGGCCTTTGTTCTGTGAACCCTCACTGGGACTGGACTTAGGACTCCTTGGCTGCCTGTAACTATAAATATTTCTTAGTGTTTTTATTCTTGCTGTGGGTTCGTAGATTGAAATTAACTTGCCGAGTTTCCAATAATGTTTCAGTGGGATTAAAAATATCTTCCTGGACTGTGAGGAGCACAGGAAAAGGGATTACAATATTTGGATTACAATACTTAATAAATTAGTGAAGATCCTCTTGCCTCAGCCTTCTAAGTAGCTAGAATTATAGGCATGTGCCATCATGTTTTTCCTTTATGAAATGTTTAATTATGTTCTTGACTTTTTTTTCTTATAAAGTTATGTTTTTTCCCCCTTTGATTTACTGGACATCTCTGTCCTACACTGTTTTCAAGATCTAAATTCTTTTCCAATGTGCACTGTGAATAAGAATTTTCAGTCTGTGATGTTACTTAAACATTGTTAATACTGTTTTTAGATGAATGAAAGTTAAAACATTTAAGGTGAATTTGAAAGCTTGCCTCTTTATATTTTGTGTTCTTTATCCTTTGGCCTAGGAAGTCCTTTTTATGTAAAGGTCACGAATATTTGTCTTCCGAATCCCTCTAACTTAATAGTTTTTTTTGATTCTTTAGTATTTAGTCCACTAGAGGTTAATTTTTGTTGAGATTCATATATATATCTATATCTATATAGATATAGATATATATGTCTACAATGTGTTTATATGTAAATATATCAAAATATATAAATATAAATTTTATATATAAAATTTTTTTTCCTATTGAGTATTATCCATTGTTATTTTTGTGGTATTGAGGATTGAACCCAGGGCCTTTGCACTGAGCTACATCCCTAGTCCTTTTTTCTTAAGCTTTTATTTTAAGATAGGATCTCACCAAGGAACCATGTTGTCCAGGAAAAATGTAAACTTGTGGTCCTCCCCAGTGAGTCTCCCAGAGGGCTGGGATTCCAGGTGTTTGCTGTCACTTCTGGCTTCCACTGAATATTTTCTATTCTTTCCTTTATATTTTAACTTTAATCACATGTAAAGTTTCTGTATATGTGTATTCAGGTGTATTTCTGATTTGAAAAATCTAGTTGTGTTGGCTTATTTATCCTGTTTTAATACTACATTGTTTTAAATCCCATAGTTTGTTGAAAGTTTTGGTATCTAAGACACCTCATACATAATTTATTTAAAATTATCTTAGCTATTCTTGCATTTCTAAAAAAAAGGTATATCATTTCATCAACTTATATGAAAAATTACATTTTTAGTTTAAATAGAATTGCTTTTAAGTTAATAGATTAAGTTTGGGGAAAATTGACCCATGAGAAAGTTTTCTACTTAGAAGTTTTTTCTCTTTTTATATCTAGAGTTGCTCTACAACTTTCTGTGTTCTATATTTTTGTTATTGCGTTTATGTGTTCATATATTCATTCTGACTTCCAGGTCAGCATTCTAGGTATGTATTTTCCATTCCCATTTTCAGTTACAAATAATGTCGCTCATTCTAAAAGGACTTCTGATTTGCTGAAGCTTCCCCAAGTGTCTCCTCATCATTTGGGGTCATTCTAATGAGTGACCATTAGACCAGTCATAGTGAACCTTTTAGAGCTTTCAATGGTACAGTCTGCTGTGGTTCGCACACCGTAAGTTTACCACTATTGCATTGGACTGTACCTTAAAGCTTTTTGCACTAACATTTTGGTGCAGTGACAAGGTTTTGTTTTTGTTTTTTCAGAATTGTTGAAAAGTTTTGGATTTTTGTCATCAAATGTTGTTCATTGTCTTTATGTTCATTGTGAAAGGATGTTTAGCTATTGTGTATTACAAACATTAGACTTTCAGTCTGGAAAGTTTTCATCTCCAAATTTCTACATCAAGGAAAAGTACAGAAATAAAACTGATTTGCTGTCTGCTCCTCAAGATGATAGAACTTGTTTTGTGTTTTTTTAAAGGCAACTTTGGCCTAAGTGGTTGGAGCAGCTGCATTTTTCCTTTGGCTGCTGTTGAAAAAAATAAAAATCTACATGCTTTAAAGCATAGGCTCACTCCAGAACATTAGCAAGCACTTTATAACAGTTGGGGAAGGGGCATTAAAACCCACACCCCCACAGCTGGCAGTACAGAATAAAAACGAGGATGGTTTTATCTGACACTAAAGGTTATTGTGTATGTCAAATTGCTTTAGCCTAAGAAAGTGATTATTAGCTTTCCTTTTAGTTAATGTTTAAACTTTTCTTGCTTTATCCATGATTACACAGTTATTTTGATTCTGTATAATTGTTTAACAGATAGTTGTTGGTTAGCATTGATTAAACACATGCATCAAGTATTAAGGGCACATGGTTTAAAACTAATTTTCCATAAGTTATAACACTCCCTTCCTTTCCATAGAGGCGGAAATGCCTGTGTGTGATTGCAGTGTACAGAGAGGGGCGCCACCTTGGCCCTGGAGACTTAGTTCTGGCTCACGGGCTCATTTTCTCTGTCTTAGCTTGGAAAACGAGACTGGTATATATGGGAACTAAAAGAAGAAACGAAGGGAAAGGAATTTGGAAAAATATAGAGGAGCAGTGAGATGCATTTTTCTCTTTATACACTTACAACAGTTTTTCACAGATTTCTGACTTTTTTTTTTTTTCTGGGAATTGAACTCATGACCTTGAGCTTGTCAGGCAGGCACCTATGCCACTGAGCTAAATCCCCAGCTTATGACTTTTGTTTTTAAATTTTATTTATTTTGTAGAACTGGGGGGTGGGGCACAGTATCTCACTTATGCTAGGCAACTACTCTGTCACTGAGCTACCTATCACAGGCCCTTTAAAAACATTTGTTTTGAAACAGCATCTTGCTAACTTGCTCAGGCTGGCTTTAGAGTTGGATTCTTCGTGCATCAGCGTCTCAAATTACTAGGATTGCAGGCATTTGCCTCTGGACCTCGCTTAGACTTCTGATTTAATATTTTGTTTGTTTCTCTTTTTTTTTCCTTGAGGCAGGGTCTCACTGTGTAGTTCAGACTGAACTTGAATTCGCTAGCTCAGGATGGCCTTGAACTCCTGGTGATCCTCCTGCCTCAGCTTTTCAAATGCTGGGCCTATAGGTCTGTGTTATCCTGCTGGGTCAGATTTCTGACTTTTAAAATGAGATTAGAAGAAGATAAATTCTGTTTCTCAGTGAAAACTTTGTTTGTGAAATGTCTTCAGAGTGAAATTCAGGACCATATTTCTAGTACACTTTCCCTTTCAGGGTGAGGACAGAGTGCTATACCTTGTTCAGTGGCGAGGTTAATATGGCTGCAAGCAGTGTCCCCATTAATGATTAAGCTTGAAGCCACTGGGGTGGTTTCTCTTCATTCATGGCTGCCCAGATAGTGTTTCAGCTAGAAATTCCCATTTGTCACTTCTTTTATGTTAATAACATTATTTAACAGATGTTGTGATCACCATTAAACAATGTAGAAACTTTGTCTCAGATAATTTGTTCCTTATCTTAGATAAGCAAGAATGAAGGGACAGAATCAGCATTAGAACCCAGAACATATAAATTAGAATTGTAAGTGCTTTAGCATGAGTTGGTGTTAATTCTAGAATCTGGCCCTGTGACTTTTACTTTGGGCAAATCATTCAATCTTTCTAAACCTCTGCTTCCTCACTTTGAATATAGGGATGACAATAGTTATCTTTTAGGGTCATTTTCCCTGTCTTTCTATCTTCCTTTTCCCCCTTCCATAATCATCATTACCAGTGTCTTAATATGTGCCAGCCAATCTCTTGTGCACTGGAGACAAGACAGTCCATACCCAGGCCTTCGTGGAATTTGTGATTTGGTGTGGATATGTTTCATAGGGTGATATAAACACTCAGAATAGATGCATCAAATACTGTTGGAGAGTGCAGCATGGGCTCCTGAAGCTGCTAGAAGGGAAGAGAAGCTTCCTGTAACTCCAGGCTTCAACTCCTCCAGCTTAACCTTGCTGTGTAAGCCGAGGTTGGCTTGGGCTGTTGGTTGGCTTGCTTTGTTTGCAGCATTGGGGGCTAAGCACAGGGCACTTTACCATTGAGCTTCACTTCCAATGCTTTTTATTTCCACAGTATTTTGAGACCAAGTCTTGTTCAGTTTCCCAGGCTGGGCTTGAATTTGCAATCTTCCTGCCTCAGCTTCCTAAGTAACAGGGGTTGCAGGTGTGCACCTGGTTGGCTTGTTCTTCTGTTTTCTTCTTCTGGGCTTTAGGACATTATTGGAAAAATAAAAGAACTACATTAATTCAACCTCAGAAAATTATGTTTCTGAAACCTTGAACTCCTTATGTTTTAAATTTTGTATTTAGATTCAACAATCAGTAAATGTCAAATAGAATAAAGTGATAAATGTTTGCTATTAATCTGTTAGCATTATCCATAGTAGCTTAATGGCTTTCATAGATTTTTAAGAATGATATCAGGTGTTAAGTGTAATAAAGAAATATTTTGAGACATTTTGTAAGTTAATTCTTTTTTATTCCAAGAAGAAAGTCATAGAGTTTAAACTAGATCTAAAATCTAGATATAAAATCATAAATCTATGGACTTGGTATATCCTTAAGGAATTTTGAGTGTGAACATAAATTAACGTAAGGGAGTTCCAATATAGATAGTTATCTGCAACTTTGTGTCCCAGAAGTTGCAGTCTTCATAAAAGTACAGTTTTAAAAAAATTGTGCTTTTCCTTGACTCCTTTCAATTTGTCTCCCTTTTAGTGTATCCGCTCCCTACTTTGATTCTTACAGGGTGCAGAGGGGCTGATGTTCTGTCTTCTTATAACTGCTTCAGGCTGTTATAAGGGGAATGTTGACTTTATTTAACTGGGGATCAAAAGTCTCATCCTGACTGACCTAAAGGAGACATAGAAATATAGACTATAGAAATAGCAATACAGGATTTGTTATCAGCATATCTTTGAGGTTTAAGTCATCTATCTGTCTAATTGTTTTAATAAAAGTACAGGTGAGAATCAGCTTGGCTAGCAGCTGAGGAAGTCTGGAAGACATAAATAGTGTAAGCATAATTAAACAAGCAAGGGCCAGAAACTAAAACTAGAACATCGAATTGTATTTAATATTAACCTCATCATAATATATCATGTAGAGGCACAAATTCCCTCTGATGAATATGATCTTTATATCTAAAATGTACCAATAAACAATTTAAAATTAAGAAAAATTGATGTCTGTGTCTTTACATGTTTACTCAAATACAGAAGGTATTTCTGTATATCTTCTATTTATTTGAAGAGTAAATGAAAGTAGACTCCTCTTTGTTAATGAGAATTTAATTTATTTTTAATCACAAATCTAGTTTAATTTTTAACAATGGCAAAGATATGAAGACCATGTACATTTTTATATTAATATTTGATCATTAAAACTGTACATGGATTACACACCTGTAATCCCAGCACTCAGGAGGCTGAAGCAGGAAGTTTGAGATCAACCTGGCTACATAATGAGACCCTGACTCAAACAAAACAAAACAAAACAAAATAATTATAATTACAGGCTTTAAAACTTGAGATTTGGCCTCTACTTTGTATATCCAGAGATCTTTGAAGTGACTATCTCTAAATAACAAGCATATGAAGCCTCAAGTTTGTATTATAAAAGAAATACTCTGTGATGGCTAGATTATTTATAATGGTATTTCTATCCTATATAAGCCAAATTTTTGATGTTATCAAAATAATATAATGGGAATATACCAAGAGAGGCTGAAGGACCCATTTTTGGGGGAGGGTCTAAGAATCATGACTTCTATGGCTATAGGTTAAAAAGTTGCCGATTTGGTTGGCGACCATCAGTAGTGCAACATTTAGAGTCTTTTTATACCTCACCTGCTTTCTGTTTAGTATTATCACTCTATTTGGTGGGTTGTAAATCAAGTTAAAGTAAGACCTGTGCTAATTAAAATTAATCTATCTCGATATACTCTGTGGTTTTATCAGGGTACTTAAGGCTCCTCAGAGTTTACTTTTGAGGCTATGTAGAGAGCCTAGCTCATCTAGTTTCTCCCTCTACCACTTGTGTCATTTGCAGGATGGATCATGGTCTTGTTTGACCATATGTCTTTCTTGGGAAGGTCTTTTGCTCTTTAATAACCTTTTTTTGTAGAATGTACATTGATTGATTCCTGTCCTCTGGGGTCCAACAGTCTTCCTGCTCAGGTGGTTGGGTGACTCAGCAGAGTTGCAGGATTCATACAGAGGGGTCCCATCATACCCTGTTACCCAGCATTTTGAAATTTTGCTGACTACACTTTTTTATAGGGAGAAGGTGGTGCCAAGGGTTGAACTCAGGAACTTACACATGCTAAGCATGTGCTCTATCACTGAGGTATACCCTAGCTCCACAAAATAATTTCTTAAGTAATCATCTGTTTTTCCATTTTTTCCTGTGTTGAAGTCAATGCAACTGTCAGCACCAGGTATCCTGTTTTACTGAGCTGACAATTTCATTCTCACAAAAATTGTATCAATTTATTTTCTTGTTGGATTCTGCCACCTTAAAAACATAGTTTCTGTTATGGGTTGGAAATATTAAAAGTAGCTCTTAACTCTTGTCAGTGCCTTCGTGTCTGTGGAGTGTAATATTTTAAAGTTAGATTGCCATTTTTTTAATCTATAATTTATAGCATTATTTCTCCATTCTTAATGGTAAAGCTCACCAGCTCACTGATAATGGCTCATTTCCGTTTCTTCCTTAACTTATTGTGGCATAGTACTGTCTGTAAGTAGGGCAGCCTGAGCCAATTTGATCAGATGGGATGAAATTTAGGCTTCTGTGACAGAGGATCTTAGAAAAGAAATGGGGGCTGGCATTTGAAAGGAGTGTCAAGAAGGGAAAATCTATTAGTGTTTTCCTGGATCAGTCTCTCTCTCTCCCCCGCTTTCTTCCCTCTTTCCCCCCCCCCTTTTCTCTTCCTCTCCCTCTCCTTTTCTCTCCCTCCCTCTGTAGTTGAGAAAGGATTAGTTTGATGTTTCAGTCTCTAGGTGAGGTTGTAAGAAACTACTCGGAGTTTGAGAGTCTGGTGAACAAAAAAACTGCTTCTTTGAAAAAGCTAGTGCTTTCATTGTTCATAAATAATTTTAAACATTTCATAACTTTTCCCAAATCTTAGGGATTCAGATATTCCAGATGTACTTACTTCTTTGAAAATCAAAATGGTAAGATTGCAATTTTATTAGATGCTTATTTGAGTAAGAAGACTAAATGAAACACATAAAATCAGATTTTTAAAATTGCATCCAACTGTCTCAAAACCAAGAATTATCTTTTGGTAAATTTAAAATATTTAAATGGTATCCTATATTACAAGACTGATATCTATGGTTAGTTGCACATACTGATTTAAATCAAAAAAGAAAAACATGTTTTTGTATCGTATAACAAATGCATACAGTTATTTTTCTGTCTTAGCTCCCTCTCCACAGGGAATATGTTGAGAGTACTAAGTTCTTTGAAGAAGCAAGATGGTAGAATCTTGCTACTTCCTGGAGCTCACTGTTTAGGAATATTTCTGATCTGTTTTCTCTGGACTGTAATTTTACCACTGCAGTTAATGGCAGCTGGTCTCAACTGGTCTCAGCTAGTTTCAGCTGGTCTCTGCACTGGGAACCTGTCCCCACCCCTGAACAAACACCACATGACATTATTTAACCTGCAGATACCTTTGAAAGGATAAGGAATCATTGAATTTACTATGTTCTTTTATCGTAATGAGGTGCTTCTCGTTCCCAGTATTTTGTATGCTGCTAGTTATTTTTTTCAACATTATAAGGAACAAATCATGATCAATAATGATCGGTCATTGTTCCCACTTATATATTTTATTTTAAGATTTGGAACTTATTTTGTTAGTGCTTTGTAATTAATGTGTGTTATTTTTATTACAGGAACAAAAATGAATTCTTCAACAAATATAATTTCATGATACGTGTTCTGAAATAGGTTACTAAAATGTGTGTAACAAAATTTAACTTATAATTCTATTAGCATAGACCTACAGTGACTGTAAGGAAATATAGAATAATAAGTTTTCATGTAAAAATAAAGATCTAATCCACATTTAAAATATTTTGAACATATGAATGCAAACACTCCTATAAGCTCTTTTCTATTAATTTGTTCATTTCATTTTACTGAGCAAAAGTAAAACATTTCCAAATTACTTGCAAGAACTACCTGTGGTTTAGGAGAAAAAGCAATTAGAATTTTTCTTTCTAAGATTGCAACACCAATTATTTTGTTATATTTTATCTATTTTATTGTCTCTTTTATGATGTTCTGTCTCTAAATAAGTGTTGCCTTTCAAGGTAGTGATTATTTTTATGATTTCAAGTGTATAAATGAGATAAAAAATTAGAATATTCTTGTTTTGGAGGTAAGGCTGTATTTAGCTATACAAATGGTGCAATTTAACTTTTAGGTTACTTTTTAAAATATAGATTCTATCTTTTTTCCCTTCCTTTCTTCAAATTCTTTCTATATTTCTATTTCTTTGTCGGCTGTGTTCCTGGAAGACTGTAGCACCAGAGTTGTAGGAAAACGTGATACTTATTATTTCTAACCATCTTTTGAGATTAGAATTCCATTTGAGATATGAAGAAAATTACAGACTCTTGGTTAAAAAAATGCACATATTTTTATACAAAATTTAGTATATAATTCCAGACATTTTATGAATGCTGGCTTTAAACACATGTATATCCCTATCCAATTTCAGAAATTAAATATCCAAATTTAGTATATGCTGTTTTTTTCCCACTAGGAATTCTCATTCTACAGGATTACTTTTATTTCACTGAAAAATATTTACTGATCTTCAATTTTGTGCAATTTCTAGAATTTAAAGATGGAAAAATTGTGTGGGCTGGCATGGCCATAGACATTGTAGGGTTGAATTAGACTTAAAAGGGCGTAGGGGGGTTAAGTTCCATGGTAGAGCACCTACCTCTTGTGTGAAATCCTGGGTTTGAGTTCTAATCTCCTACCCCCACCCCAAAAGACTGAGAAGATAGGTGGGAGAAGTGAGTCACTGTTAGTCTGGTTACAGAGATTTGTGATGACCTCAGAGACCTCAGATTTTGTATCTTCAGGGAGATTGCTTGATTCTGTTGCAGTTATATATAGACACAGACAATGCTTTTCAAACTTATGTAATAAAATGACTCATTTTGAAAAACATTATGGTGCTTTGTCATTGTCGACTTAAATTATTTTTGTTTAATGTTACTTAAGCATGTAAAAGTGTAAAACTTGCCCAGGATGCTTTATGCTTATAATTCTTGTGCAACTGTAAAAGCCAAAGCTGATTTAAAAATTCTGTATAAGGAAAGCAATGACATTGATATGTTGCTGAAAATAAATTGTCACTTGCAGTGTAAATGTGGTACTGGCCAATGGGTATGGGTTCTTTTGAGTTTAGCTTGCTTGTACCATCTAGGCTCAGATTTATGGTTCATGTTTTTGTCTCTCTTTTTAGTCAACCCACAGATATTTGAAATATTATACTAACTCATGCTGATGTGACTATGAATGTAAAGTAGACAGTCTTCAGTTATGGGATCCAGATGATTCTGAATGTGTTTGTGCTCATTTCTTGAAGACTGTAATTCATATAGTTATAGAAACCATGAAATCTGTGGTAGAGATTGACCAGACAGGGATCTATGATAAGTTCCTGGGATGACTGAAAATTTTGTATCTTGGTTCTAATTTTAATGTCTTCATTTGGGCATTGTTTTCATGGGTACATACATTTATCACAACTAATCACATTAAATACTTTATTTCACTGTAATAAATTTTACCCTTAAACAAAATCGTATTTGGAATAAAGGCACATTTTTCTTTTGAGAGTCTCACTAAGTCACTGAATTGCTCCAGTTTTAGTCTTGAACTCCTGTCTCAGCCTCCTAGAGTGCTGGGATTACAGACATGTACCACCACTCCCAAAAACATGAATTTTAAAAAATATTTTAAAATTAAGAACTTTATACTTAGAGAGTAGGCTTATGGACTTTATTTTGAGCCTCACAATGAGGTTCAAATGAGGGAAGATCACTGAACACTTATGACTCTGTGGGCTTTAGCCCAGACTTATGTGCTGTTTCCTGGTGTGGCGAATGAAGTGAGAGCCTTCAGCACCTGCATGGAGACAGGCAGATCAGGGTATCTTTTGCCACTCTGTCCTGATGCCATGCTGATTCTAACCATGCACTATTTTTCTAGGAGAAATTTCCCTCTGAGTATTCTTCCACTTTCGGAGTCACATGGGAGAGATTCAGAAGGTAACCTGAACAGTGCAAAAGGAAAGAAATTCAACAAAAACAGAAATTAAAAGAATAGTGCAAGACAAGTGTGGTGGTGCACATATGTAATCCCATAACGCAGGAGGCAGAGGCAGGACGATCACTGTGAGTTCAAGGCCAGCCTGGGCTACATAGTGAATTAAAGCTAGCCTGAACTACATAGTGAGACCCTGTCTCAACCTTCCACCTCCCAAAAAAGAATAGTCCAGAAGAAAAGAGATTCAGTGAAAACAAAAGTCAAATTAATGATTTTGTTCTCAAAAAATTTTTATTTTTACAGTGAACACCTGTGTGACTTTATCCAAAAACTTTTCTGAGGAAATGTCAAAATTAAGTTAGATTTTGATTCTATGTTATTTCCTGTTCTGTAGTTTCTCCATCTTAAGAGATAGTATGCCTCATGAGTGTTTTTCTATGTCTATTGAATAAAATCACCCCTACTTAAAGCAAAGTAGGCTTACAACAGAAACTGTAAATATTCCAAAATTATTTTGCTGTCTCCATGACATGAAGCCTTTTAAGTTTCCTGGGGTTTAGATAGGTAGTGGTCATCTACATGCAAACACAGTTTTTACTCACCAATAGGGTCTAGAGATTGTCCAGACTGACAAGTCATCCACATGCCAGACGAAATATGTATTTGTTGAATTAAGTGACAGAAATATATATTAGTTGTATTAGAAAAACTCTTTTTCAACTGCATGTACGTTTGAGTGTGTGGGATTGATAACCATGTTGCTAAAGTTTTTGTTGGATGGATGAACAAAACTGATTGTAGTCTCACTGTTTGGATGTCCACTTTGTAGGCTTTACTTTTGTAACTTGTACAACTACTTCTAAGAGGAAAATATGTAATTATCAGCTAGTGATTTCTTACTGTTTACTATTTTTTGTTTTGTTTTTGAAATTTTGTATTATTTCTACCCTCTTTTTCAAATTTTTTTCTTTAAATAAAAAAATAGAAAAAAAAAAGAAAAACACTTTTTCTTTTGTTACATAGTCAACACTTAACACACTTTATGACCAAAATATGTGGGAATTTCTCTCCATTAATAACCCATTTTTCAGCCAATGCCAATTGGGTTTCTTGTAGTTGAGTTCAATTCAGGCACTATCTACCTGCAGTCAGGGGAAGGGCTCCCTCCCAGAAGACTGTCCACTCCCGATGTCAACCACAGAAGTAGTTAGTTACTTGTACTTTCTTCTGCCTGCCTGTGACTTGGAGCTTTCTGAGAGAGAAGACAAGTAAAGAGAAGAGGGCCCAACTATGGGCCCCCAGGGACACAAACATGTAGCGGATTTGATTTGCTTGCTAGGGAAGCTCACAAATTCAGGGGAACACATTTCCTGGATTATTTTATTAATTATGGATATAAAGAAGATGCAGGAGAGCATCTAGATGCAACCATGCCTGGGTGAGATGGGGGGTTTTGTCTCTGTGAGATGGGCTGTACCATCTTCCCAGCACATGGATGAATTGTCAGTCTGGTCACTCTCTAGACCCTGTTGGTGTGACCTTCATGGAGTCTTCAGTATGTAGGCATTACTGATTATCAACTCAACCTCTAGTTAGTCTCCACTTTGCAGAGTGTGGGGGAGGATTGAGGGCCCCAGACTTCTAATCATGCCTTGGCTCTTCTGGTGATCAGCTTCCCGCTAGAGAGTTGCCACATTAGAGTTGCACATGATCCTATTACCCAGGAAATTCCAAGAAAATAGGAGTTGTGTCAGGAATTGGGAAAAAAGATAAGGTATCAAAACAAAAGATGCACTCAGCATCTCTGTCACTCAGGAAATTAAAAGGGTAGGAGTTCCATGTTAGAAATTTGTAGTAGAGTTCAATATCTATCTATCTATCTATCTATCTATCTATCTATCTATCTGTCTGTCTATTTTATTTTTTATTTTTTGGTGTTCCACTACAGGGTGCTGTAGGCTTTTTTGGTTTTTGTTTTGTTTTGTTTTTCTTATCACATTATTATAATTGAATAAAAAGTTGCACCAAAATTTAGCTTTGAACAACAAACATTTACCTCACATGATTTCTGCCATTTAGGAATCTGAGAGCTCCATGGCTGGATGTCTCTAGCTCATAGTCTTGCATGAGGTTGCAGCCAAGATGTCAGCTGGGACTGCATTTGTCTACAGACTTGCTTGGGTGACCCATTTGTGCTTCTGGGAAGTTGGTAGGGTCTTGGGCAGTAGATTGTGGTTCTCGGCTTAAGCTTCTTTATGAGGTGCTTGAGTGTCCTTGCAACATAGTAGCTGGGTCTTCCCACACCCTGCTGAGCAATGCAGGAAGATGGAAGCTGCAGAGTCAGTGTCTTTTACAATAATCTCATAAACTACATCCCTACATTTCTGCAGTATCCTGGGCTGGGATGAATATTAGGGTGCAGTTGTTGGCAAGAAACATATGGACACCCATACACACGTCCTTGCTGTGCAGCTTACAACCCACCAATGGGAACATGCTACCCTGATAAACTCAATGACAAAAAAAGAGTATGTACGAAGGGAGAAAGTGTAACAACCAACAGAGACCCAAATCAGCATGTACTGGGGGGGACAAATGTAGCCTGGGGTGCCAAAAGAACCAGTTAGAGGAACCACCTTTAGGCAGAGAAAGAATAGATAAGAGTCAGTCACGGAGGGCTGGGACAGGACAGCAAAAAGCCTGTGCATAGACCCTAAAGAATAGTGCTTAGCCTATTGGAAGAATTGCAAGGAGGCAATTGCGCTGAAATGCAGTAGAAAGAGAAGATGGTGAGGGTGCAGTAAGAGAGATATGCATAGTCACATCATGCACAGCTCGGGTGATCGAAACAAGCTGGGATACTGCAGTTGTAATGGTGTATTTATCCTTAGGGTTAGCTGCATGCAACTGAAAAGTCAAAATAAGAGTGATTTATACAAGACAAAAGTTCATTTTTCTCTTGTAGTGAAAAAAGACTTGCAGAAGGAAATGAAGGTTAATTTGGGACCCAGTTTTCTGTTGATTCATTGCTTTGTTTGACTGTTTTTGACTTTCTTACTCTGTTGTGTGACTGGCACCCTGAAAGTTACACTGTGGCCTAATATGGCTGCCATAACTTCCGTTATTCTATCCATGCTGTGGACTGAAGAAGAAGGACCCTGACCCCAGTGGGCACTGTCTTCTACTGATCTGTTTCTTCCAGTAGCCTTCCCAGAAAGCCCTGCACAGCACCACCATTTAGAGCCAGCTGGTTGAAACTTTGTCACATGGTTTTCTTTAGTTGCAAAGGAGAACTGAAATTTTATTGGGGACAAAGTATAAAATAAATATCATCTCACTGTTACTTAATGGAAAGAAAAGTGAGTGCTGGGGCTAGTATCCTGCACCATGTGCTACGAATGAAAGTCCATAGGCCTGTATGAAGCTAGGAAGTGATATGGTGCTTTGTGATAGGGATATTCTGGTTCCTGCCTGAAGAAATCTTCTGAGGGAGAAAGCGGAAAGAGAGAGGTGTCAGCCAGAGCCTGTTGCAGGGATTGAACTTCAACTACGTTAAAGGCAGGATAAAACTGAGTCATCTGTGAGGGTTCAGTTCTCCAGTTCTTGGTAATAAGTGTGACATGAGAAAAGTGGAGGAATCAGAAATAAAAGCCTCATTTTGTGCTTGAGCAGCTCCAAGGATGAAGGTGCTGTCGATGGAGATGAGGAAGATTAGTTGGGGAGGTAGAGGATTTGGCGTGGAGGGAAAACTAGGAGGTTTGTTTGGGGGATGTTCAGGTTGAGAGGTCAGGCAGTGTTGAGTAAGCAGTAGGGTTTAAGTACTGTAATTCAAGGAGTTGAGAGCAATCAGAACCTGTTTACTGGGCTTGTAGTGATAGAAATATTTAAAATCACTGGGGAACAGATTACAGAGGGAGGCAAAGATAGCCCAAGGCCTAGCCTTGGGGCACACTGACATTTAGAGTTTGGGTAGAGAATGAGATGTCAAAAGAACCACGTGGTCCTGGCAAACCAGGTGTGAGTTACCATGGAAACCTGGACAGGAAGCACTTCATATAGAGTATATCTGTTTTCCAAGGTGGGCTGAGATCGGAAATACACTGATCTCTCTGGAACCCTGAGGGTCATTAGTGACCTCGATCAGAGCACATCAGTGGAGGAGGAAGAATGGAAGCCAACCTAGAATGGGGCAAGGTCACTTCAGTACCACAGCACCTGCCTGTTGTACATAGGGTAAAACTCTGAAGAGGGACAGTTTATCATGACAGGAAAACTGAAAGCTCTGCTGGATAATTGGAAGAGGCAGAGCTTACCCATAAAATGGGCATAAGTGACTACCTGCTAGAATGTATTTGAGACTAACTTTTGGAACAGAAGAACAGTTTGTCATGTCATGGAGCACTGAGCTTCCATGCCAACAGGTAGTGTAGAAACAGTTGTGAGGAAACGGTTCTAGGAGAATGCCCCACTCTGCAGCTCATAAACATAGGGCCTGAAAGAGAAAAACCTGCTTGACACACTCCTTTCTTAAAACCAGGAAATCAACATAACACACACACTCTCCCCCAGCCTCACTCCCCACACATACACAAAAACTACTGATACTCCAAACTATTACAGTATCATTTCTTGGGTTGGAAGATTTTTTAAAGAACCTCAGATAAAACTTTCCTGATGATAACAGCTGAGCCTGGCTGATGTGTACCTGCTTGAAACTTTGGGTTTCCTTTCCAGTGAAAGTGAAAGTCCCCTCAGCACTCTCCACATTTTTTCTATCTCATAGGAATGAGTAATAAGCCAATGATTAAGAAATTCCTGGCTGCAAGAAACATCCACCTCCTGATGCCAGGGATGTGAAACCCAGAGCTTTATATCGTAAAGCTGGTACTTATTTATATCTGAGTTGTTTGGCTTCTGTGGATTGCAGTGTCCTTTGAGTACTATAATCAGTGTGGCATTGCTGTGGTCCTGGTCCTAAGGATAGTTACTTCCTGAGTAGTTTTTACCTTTCAGGGGCACCTTCTCTCCTCAGAATCTTAATTTTCTTTTGAGTGATTGGAGAGAGAGCAACCAGACTTTAATCAGATCATAGTCTGATAAAATTATTTCTAGCTTCTATGGAGAGCCTACCCTGCTGTGGAGCAGGGTGATAATTTATGCTTTCCTCTGAGTTTCCTTCTTCTCCTTTCTCTGTTTAGGAAGTGAAATGGATTTTTCTGGACTATGTGAAAGAGGGGGATCACACATGTTCCTTAATGCACTGTTTTTTAAATTGTTAACTCCAGGCCGGCATTAATGATATCACCTGGGAATGTAGCAAAAGGGCAATTTTTCTTTTCACTTGGACCTAGGTTTACTGTATCTAAAATGAGGATTGATTCTCAGGAATCAGTGATTTTACAAGCCCTTCAGATAATTCTGTTGCAAGCTAAAGATTGAGAAACATTTTGCTAGCCAGAAGGAGGTTTAGTGTCATTCAGAATAGAGCAAACTGATCCAAATTGCTGGGAATAGGACTGAGCTGAGGGTTAACTCTGCTGAACTTGCATGTTCAGTCCCTGGAGATTCCACTGGTCCACCCATGTCCATACTAGAAGGAAAAGAAGGGGAAAGCAAGGAAATGATGTTGGGAAAGTGAGTGGGTGTGGAGGAAATGAGACCATTTAAGACAGATTATAAAGGGAACAGAAAAATGGCCAGGTTGTAAGTATAAAAATATATGTTAGAAGTATTTCTAAAAGAGGATCCAGTTTCCTGTGACTGTGATGTCTCTTCATGGTTGAAAGTTTTAATTTTCATGATTTTAAAAATCATTTTAATGTTTTGCTTTCTTTCTTGATGCTCAAAACATGACAAAATCATTCTGTTTAGCAAACATTGTTTTGAACATACGAATTTTTAATTTGGCAAAATTTGTAAAACATTTTTATTTCCTTTATTTGTAGATAAGAACATTCTTGTTTGGCTGTTTAGACTCTTAGTGGTGGGCTTTTTGAGCACCTCTTATTAGAAAATTTAGTATACTTTTGTCTCTCTGGCTCATATGTGAAAGGGGGTTCGCCTCTCTCTCACATCTGATGGATCCTAACCACATGCTTGTTATATTTCCATGGATGTGACCAGATTTGAGCTGTATTCCAGTTATACAGGAATATAAAAAATGGCGCTGCTGTGGCTTGGTTGGGGTAGTGAGGAGCAGGGGAAAGGAGAGGGAATAAATTTCTTAAGAGCAGTTTCGAAGTACATCAGTAATAAAATTAAATCTTTAAAGATCTTAGGGTCAGGGATTTAGCTCAATGGCGCAAAGTTTGCCTGGCAAGTGTGTGGTCCTGAGTTTGATAACTTGTCAAAAATAAATTAGAAAATATAAATTAAAAGAATTTTTAATGCACTAATTTTTATACTCAAATACAATTCTGAGATCATAATCTAAATGTACATGCATGGCTGAAAAATATGCATACGTTAACTTGCTGTTAGCACTTATGTTTCTACAGCTTAGTATGAGTAGTGTTGTAACATCACTTTGTTGCTTTTGATGTTTTGAACAATAATTTCTATGCTAATACAACATGCATCATTTTTCATGTACAACCTATAATTTTTTTTGTTGATTTTATGTTAAACTTATTTATTTATTTATTTATTTTTTAATTTTGTCTTTTTGAGATAGGGTCTTACTATGCAGTTCAGACTGGCCTTGAACTCACTTTGTAGCCCAGGCTGGTCTCAAACTCACAACAGTTCTCGTGCCTCAGCCTCCTGAGTGCTGGGATTACATGTGTGTGCCATCACCCTTGGAACTGTTAAACTTTTTAACCCAGGACAAAATTAAAAATAATTCACAGCCTGGTGTGGCAAATTTTAGCAAATAAAAGTACAAGATGCCTTGTTATATTTGAATCTCAGATGAACAATAGATTTATTTTTTCCCAGTATAATATATCCTATGCAGTATTTCAGATATACTTACGCTAAAATCTATTGATTGTTTATCTGAGATTTAAGTTTAACAGGCGTTGCATATTTTATCTGGCAACCTTAGGTGGCACCAACTGTAAAATGACAAGATCTAAGCATTGTAGTCTTTCACATTTGTTCCAGCTTTTAACTAAAAGTTTCTTGATATAGTTATGGACTTGCACAGCATTGGTTGTACAGCTGTGTGCAATCTTAAACATCCTGGAAAAATTTCTACCCTTTCACCCCTTGAGAAATCATATTGGAAAGAGTGAGTGAGAGTGCTAGACTTAGAGGGATAACCTTGAAGATAGTGTACATTTTCTTTTAAAATATATCTTTTGAACAGGTACTACATGTATACATCTTTCTTACATTTTTCTAAGTTTCAGCAATCTATTTGTATACTTCTAAAATGTGGGGTAAAATACACAACATAAAATTTACTATTTTAACTGTACAATTCAGTGGCATTAAGCACGTTCACATTGCTGTGTAACCCCTACCTCCAGAACGCTGCATCCTGCAAAACTGTAACCCTATTCCCACTGCACAGTAACTTCCTATTTTTCATTTTTCTCCCACAGCCCCTGGCAACCCCATCTAATTTCTGTCTCTCAGTGTACTATGTTGCTAAGCTAGAATGTTCCTTAGGCTCAGGTATTAGTTGCATTTTTCAGCTTCCAATATTCACGACTTAACCACATCATAAATATGAGCATTTGTACTGTGATAATATGGTGGCCTTGAAAACACTATTGATGCTTCAGAGGGTTTGACCATCCTATATTTTATTCATATCGGCAATATTCCAAGTACCATTTATGATGCTGAAGAATCAGGACAGTGTAATTTTGTTCAGTGCATTTTAGGTGGAATCATATGTATGTTTTATGGGTCTTAGAAAATGTTTTTTGAACAGAACTTCATTTGTATATTTTTATTTTCATTTTGTTCTATTTTCAGTATAGAAAAATGAGAGAAGGCAATATTCTGTTTCTTTAAAGAATAATCTACTTAAAAGGTAAAATTTTAGGGTGTTGTGGTCTCCAGCAATCCTCAGGGAGGGGAGCATTTTCACTTGATTGATGAGGAAGTAGAGGCTCGGTGCTGGTAAATCCTTTGCACAGAGGTGTAATCTGATAACAGGTGCAGCTGGGGGGAACAACTAACTCATTATAGGCAATATTCTTGGGCTTTTGCTGGATCAGAAAGAAGCACTTTCCTTGTTTCTGTTTTGTAAAATGATCTCATAAAAATTAACCATTGATTTTATGGTTGTCTTGAGGCTTAAATGAATTTTCTACTGAATATAAAATTATTAAAATTCTTCATATTTTACATTCTTCTTAATCAAAATTTGACATCTATGGACTTGAAAATATTTTAGCTTCACTTAAAAACTGACTGTTACTTGTTATTAAATTGAACATTATCAAACATGTCTGAAAACAAATATGCAGCACTTTCTGAAAATAATTTATAAATAACTTCTTGGGGATGTCCTTGTCTGAGTTTTGAGGTTTTTTTGCTTTTAAATAGATCTTAGGACCAATTCTGTTTTCAATTTTAGTTCTATCTTAGTTCAGAAGCATTCTGCTAACATTTTGGCCTGCGGCAGTTTCTTTTGAGCCAATTTATTCTGGTTCCTATCTGTGCGTTGAGACTGTAAATGGCTAACTTTGCATGAATCAAGCTTACACTGGGACCATCTGGTATATCAAGGTGACCAGTTTTCAGCTTTGATTCAGTGTTTCTTTCTAAAATGTTGTCTGCTATGTTTATATGTACATCAGCATCTTCATCTGGTATATTTTGTATCTTTAAGACAAAGTCATTGCTTCTCAGTTTTTGATTTTTGTTTCACAAAATGTAGTAATTGTTATTTCATGCACAATTATAAAATCATGCCATATTAAAGTTGTGCTCATACTTTGCCCCAAACTTGACATTATTAGTCCAAGAAAATTGATGTTAAGCTGTTCTCTTTTATTACCCTGAAACGTCCAGCTTAGACACTCTTGGAAGTGCTGGATGGAGTATAGGCTGATTTATGTTGGGGTTTGTGCTGTCTCACGTGTCCTATTTTTGTCTTCCTCCCTGCCCTGCTGGCAGCAAAATGCCTGGGTGGTAAGCTGGAGACTGCATCTACTGCAGGGCTGTTTTTGCCTTGTGAGACAGGCAGTGTGCAGGAGGAGGAAGAGCACACCATTATAAGGGAGATGACCTGAGATGCCTTTGATTTTGAGTAAGCCCCTTTATCATTATCATTCATTTCCTTTTTTAAAATAGTAGAGTCTATTCAGTACCAACTACCTCCCTATTTACTATGCAAGGACAAGTAAAGTGTGCTTTACAAAGGCTCACGATAAATTCAGAGGCCTAATACCAAAATAATCTGTAGATTATTTTGGAGATATGGGTTAACATGCTACCCACTGGAGATGAAAGAATTAATATATTTTACCTGAAATGGTATTTTTACACTTCCAGGTGTTTTTACACATAGGTCATTTGAGCATTTCAACTTTTGTAAAAAAAGAAATATAATATCAGACCTATTCTGTGAAGTAGGACACTGAAGGTATGGGCGCCTGACTGAAGTCACAGCATCAGGAGACTCAGGGCTGAGACACTGGGACTTCTCTCCAGGGCTGGAGCACCGTCCGTATTTATGCTTTACTTTGATGCTTCTGAAGACATAGAGGGAAGTTCCAGCCTTAGCATAACTAGCTCACCTTGATTAGTTGTCATCCCTTTTCAGCTGAGCCTCGCAAAAGTGGAACTGGTTGGATTGAAGAGACAGTGGCTTAGGGACCCTTTCTTTTAGCCCAACAATATATATGGACAGTAAATCTGATGTGAAGAATGTGTTTTACTATATAATAAGTAGATTGTTTTTACATGATTGCTTACTTTGAGGAGAGATAACTGGAGGTGGGAGAGGGACAGGAAGGTTAAGTATTTCCAGGAATTCTTACAGTGTTTGACTTGGCTTTTTTTCTCAAGTAGATTGTTCTTTATGACTCCTGAAGGACCTTATTTGTATAGCTCACAAGGCCCTACACTGGTGTTCTGTAAATATCCAAATGACCAAATGGACAAAACATAGAGGAAAAGTCCAGATAGTTTAATAGTTTATCTTAAAGGAAGGTTAATAGTAATTTTAAAAAATAGTGAATCATACTCCAAATATATTCATTCACCCATCAGTTACTTTTTGAGAACCAACTAGGTGCTAGCCCCAGATCTAGAGACCCAGGCTAATGTAACAGGCTAATCTTTCTCTTTCCTTATAGCTAGCACTTATGTTTCATTTTATAGAACATAGATATAAATATTTAGTAGAAATTAGTTGATAAAAGTACATGTTCTAAATAAAACAGTACATTTTATATATTTAATCGTAATGAATCCTTCAGAGCACATGTTTTAAAGTGGCTGACAATAGCATTCATTAATACTTTAGATTGCCATGTATCAGTTTTAGAGTACTCCTAGAGATTCTTTCTAGGTTCTTCTTATCATGAACAGAAAATTGAACAAAAAAAGCACAAAATATAGCAAGGTTTTAAATCTATTAAAGGTAAGAAAAGGAACATGCTTTGCAGAACAAGTGCAGGCCAGTTCAAGGTAGGAAAAGAAGTACACTTTGCAGGGGGAGAGCAGACCACTGTGAGATAGAGCATCGTTTCTAAAAGCTCAATGGTAGCTGTCTTTTCAGGTCATACCCACTTGCCCAGTCAGTCTGCCACACCCTAATCTCCTGCCTTACTAGTTAGAGAATTGAAAATACTTTTTTTGCAATTTCTTCTCATTGTCTATTTCCATTATTAAAGTTGGCTAGATATAACATTTTTTTTAACTGTTTAGTTCTTTATTTTTCCAAAAATAAATTTAAAAGATCAGTAATAGTCATGGATAAAAAGTTCATACAGAATTTTTATAATTTGTTTACAACTTGTATTCTTTTAGGATATATTTTTAACTGACTTCATTCAAAAACTTTTAATAAGCTGACTTACAATAGTTTCTTTGGCCTAAGTTCCTACTGGTATTTGTAGAGCTATACTAGGACCAAATGATCTGGCTCAAATGCCAGTCTGTCCTTTTGGGGGGATAAAGGTGTATACTGGTGTTAGAATCTGCTTAAAAACTAAACTTAGAAATAATAATTCTTTTGAGTCCTAATTGAACCAGATGGAAGATGAAGATGCTGAGAGATTCCCAGTGGATAACAGAACTAAGTTCTGGGATGCTTTTTCTTGCAGCTACATTTGGAAACAAATGCTTGCCATTCACCTGGGAAATGGTTGCTGAATTTTTAAAATTTGCAAGGTTGCATTTAAGTGAGCAGGCTGTTATTGTGCAAGAAGTTCAAAATCCAAGTAAGAGACAATAGGGAAAGATAAAATCAGGCAAAAATGAGTGGAATCCCCTTAAAGTTGACTGATATCTATAAACAAAGAAGTACAAGAGGCAGGTGAAAAAATGAAGTTTTCATAGACTAAGAAAAAAGCCAGATGCATATGATTAAATTATTATAATCTGTAACTCTGGGCATTATGCCTTTTATAGATTAGAAATACTCCCTGATGACTATTAGAAGGAAAAAGGAATGCCATTATATAGATATATTTTGTTGTTGTTGTTTTTTTGCTTTCTGATAGACTCCATCTTTAGATTTATGATGAGTTTAAAAGTATTTCTGTACTGTTTTCAGTATATTTGGTTATATTTTTATATGTTATCCTGAGAGGAGTGCCTAAAACTGTGGCCTAGACTCTGACCATGGTTTGCCATGGACAGTCATTCAGAAGGAAATAACCTTTCCTCTCTCTGCTCCACTCCCATATCAGTTCCTTCTCCCTCTATATTCTATTTTCCACATAGCCACCAGCATTATCTTTCTGATAACTACTTTTCTGCTCAGAAAACTTCCTTGATGCTTTCTTATGTTTTATAGAACTAAGCCTAAACTTCTTGATACACTTTCCAAGTTGATTGGTTGTGTGATATGTGATGCACAGTGATGTGTGTGTGTGTCTGTGTGTTTAAAACTCTTGAGGTGTTTGCTCCTTTGGTCTCAAGTTTTTGATAAGCGCCACTCTTAATTCCTGAAATAACCCTTACACACTCATAGTGTTTTGTTCATGCCATGTTTAATGCTCTCTTGTCCCATTCCCACCTCTCTGTTTAGGAGAATCTTACTTCTGTTTTAGGGCCTGGCTTAAAAGTTAGCTCTCTTGTGAAACCATCCAGCTTTCACTCCATGGCAGGAATTATTTTTTCCTACTCCATGGCATTTCTTCCATAATCCTTAGAGGAATTCAACAGAATCCAGAGTATCTACAATGTATTATCTTGCTAGATATACAAAAAATACATTTGACACATTGTCTTAGTTGCTTTCTTATCACTGAGATACAGTACCTGACACTCATGAGTTAAAGGAGGAAGGATTTACTTTGGCTCACAGTTTGTAGAAGTTTCAGATTATAGTCAGCTGACTCCAAGGCAGGGCTGCATGGCAGAAGACAAACAGCTTATAGCATGGGGGTGGGAAACAGAGTGATCAAGGAAGGAGGGGAAGAAATAAACCTTTTCAGTCTATGTCCAGGGTGACCTGCCTCCTCCCACAAGGCTTCACCTCCTAACATTACATTTAGCTATAAACTCATCAGTGGATTCAGTGGACTAATGCACCAATGAGTGTCATGCTCCTGTGATCCAGTCACCTCTCCAGAGCCCCACCTGTAGTCACATGAAGCTTTAGGGGGACATCAAGATATAAACCCTAACACACATTGTAAAGAAAAAAATTTAATCAGAAGGAAATGACACTGAAGGTAACTTGAATTCATAGGAAAGAATGAAGAAGCCCTAGAAGTGGTAAATATGTAGGTAAATGTGATTACTGTTACAGTAACTTGACAGATGTTTTAGTTAGTTGTAAGCATGCATGGATACTTCTCTCTGATTTCTCTGCCTCTCTCATGTTCAGAATGTCACACACAGACACACACACACAGATTTTGTAATAAATATTTGACATAGTCATTCAGAGATATGTATATTCACAAAATATTTTAGTGCCTATATGGGATGAACATCAGCAGGCAAGAAGGGGAATGAATAAGAGGAATGAAGAGGAGTCTTGTTCCAAAGCTGTTCAGAGTTGAGTGTGCAAACAACTGTTGTCTAATCTGAAAAAATGCCACAGGAAAGGCATAATCCAGGAGTCCAGGAAGTTCAGAAGGAAAACTGTACCTATGTATACTTACCTACTCATTTACTGTCTTTCTACCTAGATTTTTAAGAACCTATCTATCTCTAATATTGCTAAGTTTTAGGAACAGGCTGATATCTGATGAAGTTAATAGATTAGAAACAAATCCTAAAAATTTTAACAGAGATTTGGGGATATTCTCTATTAGTTGCAAAACCAAAATCACCTTTATGAGATTCTTTTCTATCTTTTCTCCATTTTTACAGCTCTCTTTTAATTTGCCCTTGTGTAGAATGTGTACAATTGTGTTTTCCTATTCTCATCTTCCCTGCCCCACCAATTTTAAATGTACCATAACATGCTCTTATGCAAGGGTCAGCCTTTCTCCCACTCACTTTAATAATTGCCATATCTTTTAAAACATTTATGATAAACTAAGATTCTTTTTGATATTAAAGATGTTTAACCATTCACAGGAAGAGTCATTGTGGTATTTTAGAAAAGCTAAATAACCATTAGGTACTTTAAGATTTGAAACTTGTATAGTTGCCAGCTACTTTTAGCATAGGCAGTAAAGTGAAATGGTCACATGAACCCTCTTAGAGATAACAATGGTAAAAATAGAATAAAATACTAATGAAAAATAAGAAACTACAGCTATTTAAAGATACTAGAAGTTGGCACACAACAGATAGAAATCAGAGGAAAATTTAATAATAATAATAATAATAATAATAAACTGTGCTGAGGGGTCTGAATTAGTAGTTTGTGGCATTCTGGTCCAATAACACTTTTTTCCTGACATAATTATGGTGGCCAAACCAGAGCTTTGGCTAAAAGTGACAGAAGTCAGAGATCAGCCAGGAAAGGGGATATAAAAAGGGGAATCTGGGCCACATCAGAGCTTTATGTCCAGATTGTTTGGTCAACCCTCTCAAAAGACCCCCATTCCTCAATTCCAGCTAGAAACTAGGGAAAAAAGTTACCTTTTTTTGTTTGTTCATTTTGGTTTGACTTTTGAGAGAGCTCTGGCCTCACTATGCAATTCAGGCTGGCCTTGGACTCACTGCATAAACCAAGCTAGACTCAATGTTGATCATTCTGCCTCTGAAAATTAATTATCTTTTTTTTAAAAAAAATGTGAATTTCATGTGGAAGCAGGAAAGATCCAGAATAGCCAAATCCTGAGCAAAAAGAGCATCATTATACCAGACTTTAAGCTATACTATAAAGTGATAATAACAAAAATAGCATGTTACTAGAACAAAAACTGTTAAATGGACCAATAGAATGGAACAGAAGATACACAAATGAATGCATATGACCATCTGATTTTAAAGAAAGGAGTCAAAACATATGCTGGAGAAGAGGCAGCTTCTCTCACAAATGGTGTTAGAAAATGATACACACATATAGAAGATTGAAACCAGATCCCTGTCTTGTACTCTGTACTAAAATCAAATCAAAACAGGTAAGAATCCAGGTATAAAACTATCATATTGAAACTACTGGAAGACAACATAGAGGAAACACTTGCACTATTAAGAGCTATAAGTTAGGACTTCCTGAAGAGCACTCCAAAAGTACAGGAAATGTTTTTAAGTGTCAACAAGTGGTACTACAAGTTAAAAACCTTAACAGCAAAGAAACAATTAACAGAGTTAAAGAGACAACCCGGTGAATGAGAGAAAATCTTTGCGGCCTATGCTTCTGAAAGAGGATTAATATCTAAAATATAGAGTATAATAAGATCACCCAAAGGACGAAGGTACTCCTGTGAGCCTCTGGAAGACGTGAGATTTCTCTCCAAAAAACAACATTTCAGCGCCACTACAGGAAGCATGGAAATCTGACCTGCTCCTCATAGTTGAGCTAATAATGAAGCTCAGTGGTCATAACTCTTTTCTCATTGTTTCCTGACAGGTTTTTTTTTTTTCAACCCTGCCAGTGAGACACAACTCTCTAAAGTGGTTGGAGAGCACATATCTCCCAGGATGTAGGATCTACAGCCCCTTCCAGTTTGAAAAAGCTATAGAAGATGGAGAACTCTGCTCCCTCAACACATCATAAAGAATTACAGGGATTTGTGTCTTTCAGGAGGAAATGATATAGGGGATTTGGGTTGTGGCAGAGCTGGATGGGGAAGTAGGCATGACCTTTTAGTTTACAAGATCCCAGAACACACATGCAGAAGTTCCCAAAGCTTCCCTGCATGTGGACTTCTTAAGAGGCCTCAAGCAGGTTTTCAATAGGATGGCCTGGACCTAACATCAGCCTGAGACATGGGATCCCAGGGCTGTCTCTCAGGATCCGCATGTAGAAGTCCTTGCAGTTTTCCTAAAGATTTGGACAGTGTAGATGGGCACAGGCACCTAGAAGAGCTTGCTTAGTGGCTTTCCTCACCAAAACCTGCTCTGCCTCCTCCGGGGTGTACTTTTATCTTTTTTTTTCTTCTATTACTTGACAAAGCTTACTCTGCAGAGCCAGCTTCTTCCTCAGTCTTCACTTTTACTTTTTCAAATAAACTTTGTCACAGCTTAAAAAAAATATAGCATAAGGAATATACTTTATTTTATATTTTTTAAAATGCTAATTAAATAAATACAATAAGGGGCTGGGAATGTAGCTCAGTGATGCAAGCACAAGGCAAGCACAAGGCCCTGAGTTTGATTCCTGACACAAAAAAAAGAAAAATTCCAGTAAAAGTTAGCAAATGAATACACACTCCTCAAAAGTACAAATGCTTAATGCCCTTATGAATATATGTTCATCATCTTTAGCCATCAGAGAAACAGAAATCCCACTGTGTTGAGATTCCATCTCACCCCTGACAGAATGACTGTCTCAAGAATACAGAAGGCAATGGCAAGAATTTGAGGGAAAGGGCACTATACATCGTTAGTGGGAATGTAAACCAGTACAGCCACTACACAGATTGTTCAGAAAAGCTAAACATAGAAATACCTGTTGATACAGCTATAACACTCCTGGGCATATTGCTGAAAGAATTAAAAACTGCTTACTACAGTGATACATGCATATTCATATTTATAGCAGCATAATTTACGTTAGTTGAGCTATGGAAATAGTCTAGATGCCTATCGGCAAGTGAATGAATAAAGAAAATGTGATACACATACTCAGTGGAATATGACTGAACCATAAACATGAATGAAAAGATGTCCTTTGCAAGATATGGATTGGACTAGAAACCATCAGGTTAAATATAATTCAACTCAGTTAAATATCATGTGTTTTCTCTTCCTTGAGAAAACCCCCTAATACATATGTTAATAAATTAAAAACAATAGAGATAACAGAATCCAGAAAGCAGACTACTGGAGACAGGTGAGGGGATTGGTGGGCAGGATAGGGAAGGGGAAGGTTATGATGAGACCCAACACAATCAAGACATGTTAAATGCGTGTACAACTTCTCAAAACAAACCCTATCTTTAATATTCACACACACACACACAAAACCCCACCTGTCTTTTGTAAGATAGAGCTGCTATTTGCCATATCTGAGCTTACTGCTTGTTTTTTTCTGGATGCATAGTATTAAAGCTTACGGGTTTGCAATATCTGAGAAAAAGGATCAAAGCCAGTAAAGCAGCTGAAATATTAGTGCAGTTTTTCTACAAGCAAGAACATTACAGAGAAGTTCAGCTCCATCTTTGTCCAAACCTTTGGCTTAGTGACCAATGACACGATGTGGTCTCGATCCTGGCAATCAGTGGAAAGCTACGGGAACACAGCAGTGTATCACAGCCACGTACTCTGTGGCAGACAAGAGTTTGCAGTTGAAATTGCAGCAAGTTGACTTGCTGGAACTTGCCTAGTGAATGAAAGACCAATAATCCTCAGGGGAACACAATAGAATCCAGAGTTTGTCCAAAGTATTATCCCCCTAGTCAGAGAATGTTTGACCCATTCTCAGGAGACAAGAATGTTTGACCTAGTCTCAGGAAAAAAATTTTCAGGTAGAAGGAAAATGATAACAGATTCACTTTGGATCTGCAGGGAAGAATGAAGGACACCAAAAGTGGTTAATTTGGGAATAAACACAAAAGCTTATGACTGTTCAAAATGAAATTATACCTCTGTATTACAACTCTGGTTTATAATATGCATTTGACAATAACAGCACTAAGTGTGGGAGTAGAATTAGATAAGCAGAAATATACCATTGCACATTTCTGTATTTTACTTGGGTATATATGCAGTATCAAAATTAGGAGTAAATGAAAGATGCATATTTAATTTTTACAGTAAGCTCTAAAAATAGAGATTCCTATAAAGTGAATAACAGAAATAAACCTGAGTGTTTAGAAATTTGCTTAACAGAACAGAAGGTAGGAATAGAAAAAGGAACAAAGAGAAACAGTCAAAGACACATACGTATAAACACAGTCATACCAGTTATTACATTAAATGTTAATTGACTGAACACTTTAATCATAAGATGAGATTGTCAGGATAACTTAGAAATGACCAGCTAATGTTCCCATAAAAGATACCCTTTTAATGACAAGATAAATATATGTTACACAAAGAGTAAGCAAAAGAGAGAGTAGCTATGGCTTTGTTATACTATTAGAAGTAATGATAAAATGGACAAAAATAGGAAAGATATAATTTTAAATGTATAGGCACCCAACAGAATTTCAGAAAACACACTAAGGGAAGTGGGCATAACCATAATTGGCAGTACTTCTAGTATAACCAAGACAAAAAGAAAAATCAGGAAATAAAAGAGCAAAAGATTTGTAACCACTTTAATTTATTGGTGATTGTATACTATTACACAAGTGCAGAATATGTACTATTTTAAAGTATGTATGAATGTTCCTCAAGATGGACATATGCTATGAAAGAAATTTCAGTAGATTTCAAAAGATTGAAATCTTATAGAATATATTTTCTCACTACAATAGAGTTAAAACCAACAGCAATAACACATGGAGAAAAACTTCAAATATCTGAAAATAGCTACTTTTATACAACTGTATGTCAAAGAGGAAATCAGATATTTTGAGTTTAAAGATGATGAAAACAGCATATCAAAATTTGTAAAAAGTGAATTGTGAAGGGTGTGTCTGAATGCTTAGGGAGAGAAATGTCTAACTTTCAATATTTACATTTCAATATTTACATTAGAAAAGAAAAGAAATATAAAAATCTAACCCACACGTATACTATTTAGGAATGTAGAAATGCAAGAACAGATTAAACTGAAATTAACTGGAGGGGAAGAATAATGATAAAATTAGAGATCATTAAAATAGACAAAAAGAGAAAATTAGTGAAATAAAAATAATTCTTTTAGGAGATGGATAAGCTTGGTAAACTTCTACCTAGACTAGTACAGAAATAGGGTATGAACTGCCAATTTGAGGAAATGCGAGGCTATGGCAGTGATTGTGATATCTAGAGCTTCCAGTGATGCAAAAAGCTTGTTGCAGAACACGTGCTAGAGTTTTGCCACCGCTGGATATAGAGACACATTCTGAATTATTAAGAGGATAATGCGGGAATATTTAAATATTAAGCTCAATTTTAAATTTTTTTAAAAAGTTCAATTTCTCGTCAAAAACTTTTCTGTGAATAAGACTCCTGCCCAAGATAGTTTTTTAATAAGTTGTGTCAGATATTTTTTGAAAAGAGTGATACCAAGCTTATACAAACTCGTTCAGAGCATGGATGAAGGAATACTGCTCTACCATGTTTTGAATACTAATACTCTGATATTTAAATCAGAAAGAGACTTTACAAGGAAAAAAAAACCTCTACAATCAATATCTTTCATAAGCTAGATTTTTAAAAAAAGAAATCAAACCTTGTAAGAATTTGTTTAAAGGGTAGCACATCAGGACCAAACAGGATTTATTTTAGGAATGCAGGTTTAATTCAACATTCAGATATTAATGTAATTTACAATGCAATAAAATACAGAATATCCATGATCACTGGAATAACTGAAGAAAATGCGTGTGGTAACATTTCATATCACTGACATGTATTAACACTCAGCAAATGAGGAATAGAATTTTCTCATTAGTAAGGACATTTATAATAACTGCATAGTCACTGTCATCCTTCATAATGAAGGAATAAATTCATCTACTTAAGTTGGGCATAAGTACAGAAAAGAAAGAAAAATAAGTAAAAATATATGTAGATTGGGTAGAAAGAAGTAAAACTCTATTTTTGTAAGCAGTATAATTGTGCAGAAAATCCCCAGGTGTCTGTGTGAAGATTATTAGAACTAAATAGTAAATTTGGAAAGGTTGCAGGATACAAAAACAATATATAAAATCAATAGTATTTCTATGTATTATCAAAAAAAATTGGAAAGTGAAATAAAATACCATTCTATTTACAATTTCATTCAAAATCATGAAATATTAAAGCGTATGAAAGTCTTATCAATGAAAATTAACAAGCTTTGCTTAAAGAAACTTAAGAACATCTAAACAAATACGGAGTTACATCATGTCCGCAGATTGGAAAGTTCAACTTTCTTTTTCAGTGATCTAGTTTCAGTCCTGTGAAAATTCCAGCCGAGAATACCTAGAGCAATTTCTGAGACGAACAAAGGTGAGGAATACATTACCTGATTACTTTAAGTTGTGTTAATGAAGACATAAGGGTGTTGAAGAAAAGACTGACATATAACTCAGTGGAACAAAACAGTACAGAAAAAGACTTACATTTATCAATTTTTAATAAAAATCACATGGCAATCTAATGAGACAAAGACAAATATATTCAATCCTACTACTAGAGGGTGGAGAGTACAGCTCATTAGGACACTTGCTTAGCATGCCTGAGATCTGGGGTTTAATTCTTGCCCCACAGAGGGGGTAAAAAGAAATGCTACTAGGTAACAGGAAGTCTTTATGGGAAAAAACCTTTCATTTTGATACTAAAAATTAATGTGAAATGAATTGTAGCCCTAAATATAAAAACCAAAACTCCAAATTTCTAGGAAAAAAATAGACCTTGGATAGGCAAACATTTCTTAGGACACAAATAATATCATAAAATACTATAATTTATAAACTGGCTGCTGCTAATATCAAATCTTTTGTTCTTTGAAACACATCGTTAAGAAAATAAAAAGAAAGTTTACAGAATAGAAAATATCTGTGTTACCTATGTCTTAAAAACTCTGACAAGTTAATTATAATAAGACAACCCAATTATATTTTATAAGGGTAAAATGTTTAAAGACTTCACAAAGGAAAATAGATGGCTGGCCAATAAGCACATACAAAGGTGTCCCACAGTGTTAGGTATCTAGCAAAAAACAGATGTGTGAGAGGTCTCTAGATTGTTGAGCACATCCAGACTTTCTTCTTGCTCATCTCTAGAAGTTTCTGCTTAGTCTTTTTGTAGTAGAGTTGTATTTATTTGTTTGTACGTCCTGGAGATTGAACTTAGGGCCTCTCAGTAAGCTATGTTCCCAACCCTTTTTAATTTTTTTTTTTTCTTTTTTTGAGAGAGGGTCTCACTAAGTTATCCAGGATGACTTTAAGTAGGGATGCTCCTGCCTCAGCTTTCCCCTCTGGCTAGGATTATAGGCTCGTGTCACTGTACTGGCTCTTTAACACAGTTTTTCTGTTGGTTGTTTTGTTCTTTACCACATATTTACTTTGAGTTCTAGGTGCTTCCTGGTTCAGTGCTCGGGCTGCAACTTCTCTGGTCCCGTTTCTTTGCCTGTGTTAGGCTTTTGTACATTTTGCCTTGAAAGTAATCAACCTCTCATACAACAATAAGAAAACTAAAGCTGATGCCTTTCCTTCCTCCCCAGTGGAAAGCTTTCAAAAGCCTTCCGTGTTGGATAGACTCTTAACTGTTGGGTTTTACATGCTTATGCTTCTAGTTTGTGCCTCTGTCTATATTTCCATTTCTCCTTGGCTTTTTAAAATGAAGCTCATATTAAGGTCTTTTTTTTTTTCAGTAAGTCTTTTTTTTCCCCTAAGTCCTTTAAGTCTTCTCTTATTCTTTTCATTTCATTAGTGTCAATCTTTAAACTTGTTCAGGTGATACCAGTTCTTTGAGAACATTTTTTACCTATTTTTGCAGGTACAAATTAAACAGCCATTAGTAAACTTTGTGTTTTTTCTAAATGCATATTATATTTTGCAAGGTTTTGCTGACAAATTCTTATAATAACAGTCTTTTCACTGAGTACCAGGGGAGCATTTGTTTTCTTGTGTGAGGTCAGAATGCATATAATGTTAGGGAGGAAATGGGTCATGTTTCATTCAAATATATATGGTGCGGTAGCTTTCTTAGCACCAATATAACTCATCTTTGCAGAAACCCAATACCTAAATTTTACCAGTTAGGAGACAGGCACAGAAAAGGTAGGGAATTTTCCAAGGTCAGACAGCTAATAAATAACAGCTCATATTTGAAATGAGAATTTGCCCCCTTATTTATCTACATTGCTAATCTACATTACATTAGGTGGCAGTGATGTGCATGTTTGCAATGCTATTGCTAAAATGGATTAGAACAAAAAGTTCCTTTGCATTTTACCTAAAAAAAGTAAATGTATTTTTCATAGTGTCCTCAATCTACAGGTTATGTGTCTTTGTGCATTTCTTTAAAGCTTGAGACTTGTGTGTCAAGCAAGCTTTGTGCTGGCTGTGGCCACTGTAACACTGTGTGACTGGTTTCTGGGTGTGTGGAGGCCCTATGTCAAAAGCTGGTCACTACTGACCTTAAAGGTTACTGTCTGCTACACACACAGCCTTGGCCTTAGAATACTTTCTAAGACTTTGTTACTTCCGCCATCAATAACTAATTTTCCTATAGAACTAATTTTATAAGATAAATAACATTTTCGAGCTTTTATGAGAGTTACTTTGAAAACTTTGAAGCTAAGTGGAGAAAAACAAAGTTGTGCTGAGATACAATTGGAAAGCAGCCCACCAGGGCTTCTTGGTAGATCAGTGCCTTTCCTTTAAAGCAGTCTCTTCACACTGTAACTCAAAGACCTACTTCCATTAAATTCAACATTCTTCTGTGTATTTAACATCTAGCTAGCTCTAGCTAGCCAGTCAGCCAGCCAGCCATCTCAGCATAAAGACCCGGGGTTCAGAAAAAAAAAAAAAAAAAAAAAAGAACAGATGCCAATGTCTATTGTCTGTTCTATTTCACTTAGGGAACAAATTTTGGCCAACCTTTATTTTTGGCAGCTTAGAGTACCTGCTTCCAAAGATAGTGCATCCTATTCGTCCTTATTTTCTTTAGTAAGATCTAGCTAGTTTAGGACATTAAAGCATGAGTTGGTGGACTTTTTTTTTAAGGGGTCAGATAGTAAATATTTTAAGCATTGTGCGTCTTACAGTCTGTATTACAGCTACTCAATTCTGCTGTTACTGGTTAAGATTAGCCACAGAGGATCTGTGGATGAATGGGTGTAGCTGTTTTCCAACAGAACTTTGTTTTCAGAAACTAGCAGCTGGCTGGATTTCACCCTGGGCCCTTGTTTGCTGATCTCTGCTTTAAGTAAGTTTAGTGAGTTAATTAGCATTTAAAATAGTCAAAAGTGTAGGCTATACTCAGTAACAGATTACCCAAAGAGTCAGTGGCTTTGCACACCTGTTTGTTTTTCATTCATAATTTTTCACAGGTGGAAACTGGCAGAAATTTCTGCTCAATCTAGATATTCAAGCTAGGGGCCAGGGATTTAGCTCAGCGGCACAAGTGCCTATCTGGCAAGCACTAGGTTGTGAGTTTGATCCCCAGTACCAAAAAAAAAAGAAAAAAATTCTAGATAGATATTCAAGCTGTAGGAGACTTCATCTGGACATGTCCCTTCATACAGCAAGGCAAAGGAGAGGTAATCGTGAACATCCTTTAAAGCTTCCCCCTAGACATGCCATATTTCTTTGAGATAAATCTGTGGCCACACCAAACTTCAAAGGGAACAGGGAACTCCAAATCGTGTTGTGAACCTAGATAGAAGAGAAACAGAATACAGTCACGTGTTGCTTAATGATGGAGATATGTTCTGAGAAATGTGTGTATAGGTGGTTTTATCATTGTATAAAATCATAGAGTGTACTCATCGAACCTACATAGTGTAGGTCAGTGACTTCATGAGGCTTATTGCTACAGTCCAAAGGTGTGGTAAGCATGAGATGTGAGGCTGCTGCCAGCAGAAGGCAATGCACTGTTTCACAGTGAACTTTGCATGTGTGTGTGGGTATGCATGTGTGTGTATGTGCATGTATTATTAGGGATTGAACCCAGCACTGAGCTACATCCCTGGCTCTTTTGAAATCTCCTCTCCTGGCTTTTTTTCCCTCTCTTCCTCCCTCTCCCTCCCTACTTCCTCTATTTCAAGACAAAATCATACTGAGCTTCCCCGGGCGGGGCTGGGTTTGCACATGCAACACACCTGCCTCCGCCTCTGCCCCCAGCATGCTGGAAGAAGACTACATTTTAAAAATAAACAGAACAGTGATGGTGAATCTTTCAGAACTTTTAATGGTACAAACAGCCTGCTATGGCACCACTGCTCTAAAATAATAATAAAAGTATAGTGAGGTAAATACATAAACCAGTAATAATTGTTTTTATCATTATAATGTATGCAGAACATACATAATTGTATTTTCAGTACTTTTGTATGATTGGCAGTGCAGTAAGTTTGTTTATACTGGCATCATCATAAAATTTGAGTAATACTTTAAACTACGAATCAGTGACTACCCAACTAGGGAAACTAGCTTTAATATGTGTTGAAAATGTATTGAGCCTGGTGTAGCCATGCACACCTATAGTCTCACCTATAGGAAGGCTGAGGAGGGCAAATTTGGTTCCAGCCTAGGCAGTTTAGTGAGATGCTGTCTAAAACAATTAAAATAAAATAAAATAAAATAAAATAAAATAAAATAAAATAAAATAGAGCTGGGAGTTTGGTTCTTGTCTAGCATACGAGAGGCTCTGGCTTCTTTCCCTAGTACTGGAAAAAAGAAAAAGTTAAGATGAATTCATTGCAGAGTAGCTGTTAGCATTTTTAAGTCACCGACTTTGGTAAACTTTTATATCCTGATATTTCATATTAAGGTGTTTGTCTGTGACCTTATGTGAAATACTGATTAAATGATTGCCATGGTAAAACAATCAATTATATTATTAGAAGAACTGTAGGGCCAGTGCACCTGTCAAATGACTCTGGGTCTTCATTGTGACAGTGCCTTTTTTAGGGGTTGTGGGTCATGTGGGTGCTGTCTTGATGGAGCGACAGCCAATGCCTAAATCTTGGCCTGTGCTACGTTTGTTCTTTGGGTGCCACTGCTCGAGAACATTGCTGGGATGATGGTGAGGGAAGACACAAAATGCCACCTTTTAATGACTCGAGGGCTGTGTTGTGAGTATGTTTGGTGGGAGCAGCAGGATTTGGTGATTTTGCATAGAAAATTAGCCACAAAAGGTCAGTTCCCAAGCAGGGCACTGATTCCCATTTCATTGTGTGCTGCATAGAACCAGGAGAACAGGCTTTGATCTTGTTCAGGAGCACTAACCCTGGCTATAAATGCCCTGAGCTTTGGCCAGTATCATTAATAATTTCTCCTTAGTTTTGGAGTGCAGGAGCAGGAGGAGCTTGGGTACAGTTAGAAGTAGGTGTGTGTGTGGAGTGAAAAGAGGGATAAAAACCAGGCATGGTGGCACATGCCTGTAATTCTAGCACTCAGGAAGCTGAGGCAGGAAGATTGTTGAGAGTTAGTGGCGAGCCTGGGTTACGTAGTGAGTTCAAGGACAATTTGACCTACATGGTGAGATCTTGTCTGAAAAAAAGGGGAGAGAGGGATAAAAGCAGTAACTTTATATATGTGTGTATATATATATATTAGAATTTTAATTTTTTATTTAAAAAACAAAAAGGATAGAAATGATACAGAATTTCAAAAAAAGAAAAGAAAAAAAAGTAGGGCATTAACACTAGTTAATATATTGCACATTGTTATCTCAGAACTAGTTGTTCAGGTTACAAAATCTAGATACGAAAGTGATCAATCAACGACAGCACAAACTGTTGTTTTTGATGAACTGAGATTAGTAGTATAGTTATCTAACGTATATACACATACATAAATTTATATATGTTTACCAACATACATGTAATCTTTTCCTTCCTTTTTTCCTTTCCCCTATTACAGCAGTTCTGTAGTTTTGAGCACTTTCTTTACCTTTATTACAATTTCTATAGTACATTTTGGATCTTATTACTCTTTCAGTTTATTATTGTTTGGTTTTTACACTAGAGAGACACTATGATATTTACAAATATGAGTCTGATTTATTTCACTTATCAGTATAGTCTCAAGTTGCCTCCATTTACCTGTAAAAGCCTCAAGATCATCCTTTTTTATGTCATGTCATAGTGATATATGTGCACCCATGTTTATACCAGCACAATCTGTAATAGCTAAATCTTGGAAACAACCAAAATGCCCATCAACTGCACAATAGATGAAAAATATGTGGTATTTTTATACAATGTAACTTTATATTTTTAAGAAACTTTTCCCCAAAAGGCAATATTGTTACCTTTAAAGTTTCTAAGATGCAATTTGCTTCTAAAAGGAAGGTTTCCATGGAAGGGGCATATTTCCTCTATATTATGATACATAGTGTGCTAGACATGTTTTTGTCCCACAATCATCTTCCTTGCATAACTGATAATTTCATGCAAGGTCAAGGATATAATTTGCCCTCCCTTTTCAAAGTCTGCACAATATATATTAAAAAACTGTTTAACAATGCATTATTTTTACTGATTTTAGACACTGTCAATTTGAAAATTATTTATACTGAGCTTCTTTTGGAACATCTATTATGTTTAAATATTATGTATTATGTTTAAATTTTGTTACATGACATTTACACTTTCGTTTTTGAATCTTAGAACTAAATATCCATCAAAAAATTTCAGGACTAGCCAGTAGATGGCAGCATGGGGTTGTACTTGAAATAAAATTGTGCAAAGACCATTGTATTGCAGCTGCGACCTCCATTATTCAGGTAAAATGACTTCATGTTTCATTTAAAAGCTACATTTGAATCAACAGCCAAAAAGTGAGTTTTGAGCAAGCAGTTTGTTCTCTGATTATTACCTGTGTTACATAAACCCAGGTGTCTTAGCTTTGCCTAAATATCCTGGGGTAGGAAAGTATAACCCTTCTATCTTTCCTCGCCACACATTGCCTGGCACATCATTGCTCAGTGACTCGATGTGGAGTGTTTTAGCTTAAAACTGATTCAAATGTTTTACTGTTACTATGTTTTCTATCCAAAGATATAGTCGTTAAAAGTCCTGTGTGGTCTATAAAGATATACACATATACACACATGCAACACATAGAAATGCCCCTGCATAATTTAATTTTATATTAGAAAATTACATATGTGAGCCTAGCTCTGCTTCTGGCACATTTTTCTCTGCTTTTAGCTGAACTTGTTGAAAGTGTTGACTGCCTGCCCTGTCTACACTTTTTGTCAAGAATTGATTCTGCCAGGCACTTCTGTTTGGTTTCAGCCTTCATCAGTACAGCTGTTCTTGCTGAAGTTACCAAGTGTCTCCATGTTGCTGAATCCAAGGGATGCATTTCAAGCCTCATTTCCTTGTTCTTAGCAACTTTTACTCTGGAGCCTCGGGCTTACAACATTCTACATTTCTCTTCCTTTTCCCACAGCAATTACTTAGCGTTCATTAATTCCTTGTCTTCCTCTGCTTGGGCTAAATGTTGAGGTAAAAAGTCCTAGAGAGGAGGAGCTAAAGTTGACCAATCAGTGAGCAGCAAAATACAGAGCCTTAGGGGGAGAAACAACTCATATGCCAGAATAAAACATCCTGGAGAGACCCAGACAGAGGGAAATGGATCCTCTTGACACTGGAAGAGACTAAGAAGAAAAATCTGGTCAAATATGCAGTCTTGGGGCTACCATTGAAACAGCTAAAATTAGTGGCCAAGGTGCTTTCTCTGCGACCCACTGAGCCTCCCAAACTTGTGCCAGCTGTGACCTGCTGTGACCCACTGTAACCCTCAGAAACACCCGAACTCGCTCCCATTGCGACTCACAGGAGCCGCAGCCACGCTAAAGTTGGGGATTGGTGAGCCCAATGGAGAATGGATCCCGCAAGGGACCTCCATTAATCTACAATGAATGCTGGGAATAAGACCCTCCCCACAGGGAGGGGGGGGACCAAATGGAGGACATGTTGGAATCGGGCAGGAGGAGCCTGAACTAGGAACAACAGAGACTTCAGTTGGTTGCTCCCTCCCCAGAGCAGATTTGTGGGATCTGCTTGGCCTGGGTCATGCCCCTGGCCGGATCCAATAAGCCATCCCAAACCAATTCCCTACGCCTATCACTCACTAACCTGGTGAAGGCCCCTGAAGGTTGACTGGCCCAGTGGGGAGGGGCCTGCATATGCAGCCTCTGCTTACACCTTAGTGACAAGAGCAAACAGGAAAGGGCAGAAATCCCTCTCCAGCGTGCTTCAGAAGAACCATAACCAACAAGGAAAGGGGCTGAGACCTCCACTATACACCTATATGGAAGAAACAAAAAACATGACAAGAGAAAGAAACAAGAAAAGGCCTCCAGCCCAAAACCCTGAGAACATTGATCCAGGAGAAGGAAAAACAAAAGAGACTGAGGGCAGCAAACATGCAACATCAGACATGGCTTCAATGGACATTAAGAGATATCTTCGGGACCTCGTAGATGAGCTCAAAACTGAAATATTAAATCAGGTAAAACAAGATATAAGTGGATTAATAAAAGAAATGCTAAGCACCTCTCAAGAATATACAGATGGAAGAAGGGAGGAACACACAAAAAGGAGAGAAACATTCGATAAAGAATATAAAGAAAATCTAGAATACATGAAGCAGATTCAAAGAGACTACCAGAAATTAAAAACTCCATTGAAAGCTGGCAAAACTCCTTAAAAGAAACTAAGGATAGCCTATCAAACTTGAAGACAAGTTTGCAGCGTGTGATCATGAAAGGAAAGATCTCTTAAAAATAACAAGGAAACAGGCAGTAACAATACAAAGGCTAGAAGATGACAAGAGAATCTATAATTTAAGAATAAGAAATGTGAGTGAAGAAGCAGGAATAAAAACAGGGGAATTACAAAGGCTATTCACAGAAATAAGGAAAACTTCCCAAGCATAGGAAAAGAAAATATTTGGATATATGAGGCATACAGAACTCCAGCCACCTACAACCAAAACAGAGCTATACACAAATATATAATAATCAAGATACCAGAAATTCAATATAAAAACAGAATATTAAAAGCCATCAGAGAAAAGAAACAGATTACCTATAAAAGAAAACCCATCAAGATCACAGCAGACTTCTCGATATAGACCATCAAATCAAGAAGAACTTGGAGGAAGTACTCCAAGCCTTGAAAGAAAATAACCTCCAGCCCAGATTGATGTACCCTGAAAAACTGTCACTAGAAACTAATGGAGAAAGAAGATGCTTCCATGACAAAGAGGAACTGGGGGAATTTGTGACCACCAACCCTACAGAGAATAGTGAAGGACATTCTAGAGCGAGAGAAAAAAAAAATACCAAGATTTCAGGAACAGTGGCAGAGAGGCCTCAATGAATGGGGCAAGCAGTAGAATGAAGGAGAAAAGTAGACAAACAATGGCAGAAAAATAGCATAGCAGAAATGAGGCAGAGAAGGTTGGCTATAATCTCTAATATAGATGGCCTTGATACACTAAAAAAAAATACAGGCAGAGTAGATCAGGAGGTAGGGTCCATCGAGATGCTCCGTATAGGAAATATAATCAACCTGAGAGAGGGTTTATGAACCAAAAATCAAATATGGGAAAACAATGCTCTATGTGACAGAGACCCAGAGAGAAATAGGAGCAACTTGACCACCACTGCAGATAGGTTGGAAAGACAGGATACTTAAGTGCAGTAGAGAACTACTCAGCTATAATGAAGGAAAACCTTGAGGCTTTTGTAAATAAAGGAATACAACTTGAATCAAGTCCAGGAGCGAGAAGGTTTGGAACCACTTAGGTAAAAAGCAGGTTGCCGCCCCCAATCTAAAAACAGGGAGGTGGTGGGACCCAAAATGTGCAGCACCCTGTGAAAGGGGAGGAATAGTCTAAAAAAAAGAAGGCAGAGGATATTGTTAATAGTGTATCAGGATTTAAAACCCACATTACTCACACCACTCTGGATTATATTTTGTTCAAGTTTGTCTACTTGTACTATGTTTGAGGGCACAGACAGTTATCCTGAAAACAGCAGGATATAGTATGGAAATCATCCTTAATTTCCTATTAACTTAATCTGAAGCTCTGTATAACTTACACTGTTTTACCATGTTTGATTTTAATTGAATTTGGTTTGTTAGATTGCTGATTTGTATTGACAGATTTTATTCAAAGCTGTTATGATTGATAGTACCAAGTCTGAGAGTATAGGCAACTACACTCAAGATGACAAGATTCACTAGGATACCCACTCTGGTTTGATTTATTACCTGCTTTTGAAGTTTTACACTGTCTACAATGTTTTGTTTTTACTAATATTGTTCTGTACTGCTATATTCAATTATGCCTGATGATATGGACAATTCTATTGAAGATAACAAGAGACAACACAGTAACCATTATAGATCACCTTGTACTGTGGTTTTATACGACTCTTTGGTTTCATGTTTTTATAGGAATTTGTTTTGTTTTGTGTTGCTATGTTCTGTTTTTCCCTCTAATACAGAAAGGTTAGAAATACATGTAAAAACTCATGCATGTATAGCTGTTTATAGTCTCACTTTTTGAATGTCTACTTTGTATGCTTTAATTTTGTAACTTGAACAACTTTCTAAGAGGACAATATGTAATTTATCAACTAGTGATTTCTTACTGTTTATCTTTTCTTTTTTGAAATTCTGTATTATTTCTAACTTTTTCCTGTTTTTTTTTTTTTTCTCTTTAAATAAAAAAAAGTCATAGAGATCGCCAGCATTTTTCTTTCAAGCCTCACAAACCAGCACAGGGGCTTCTGTCCAGGACAAAGCCATGAACACTTATCACTGTGCTGGTCTTTGAAATACCTTTCTTTTCTTTTTTAATTAATATTTATTTATTTATTGCTACCAGGGATTGAACTCACAAACCATACTTGCCAGGCTGGCACTTATGCCACTGAGCTAAATCCTCAGCTTTATTATTTTAATTTTGTTTTGCATTGCTAGTTATTGAACCTGGGTCCTTGCACATGCTAGACAATTGCTATACCACTGAGCTATAGCCCCAGCCTTGAGCAGTTTTTCTTACATGTAGACTTGCCTTCCAACCCTGTCTCCACATTTTTTTTCCCAGAAAGAGCTTTTTCAAAAACAACCTTACTTCTTTGCTTAGAACACTTCCAAGGCTCTTAATTGTCTAAAAATAAACTCTCAGGTCCTCAATACTGCACCGGATGTTCTGCTCCAGTCTGAGCCTTGCTTCCCCAGCCATTGTACTCTCGCCGCAATAACCTTTTTATCCCATTTCCACAGCAGCGCTTGGCTACCTGCCTGTCAAGACCAGAACACGCTGTTCTCTCTGGTGCGCTCTTGCTCAGTGTCAGTTTAATGCCACCTCACGAACTCCTTCCCTGTCCAAACACATGATATTGGGTCTTCCTCCTGTGACAGATTGTCACTGATTTTAGAACATTTATTCCCAACTCTGATTACGTGCAATTTTGTGTGAGAGTGTGTTTCTTCCTGTAAGACCTACAGTGGAGGCGATTACTGACTGATTCTTGGTTTTATCTCCGTCCTTAGTAAAGTTCTAGTACAGACCAGGAGAGGGCCTATGTAGGAATGACTGTACTTAGTAAATGCCCCAGGGACTGCAGAACAGGTAATTTCCTGAGCTTAGCTCTTCCTTATCATAGGTATATACTCAACTTATTGGTCTGAGAAATTTGTTTGGAATAATACACATGAAAACAAACTTTCTCTACTACTAAATGTGTTTTTAAAAAGAGGCTTAGTGTTGAGGGACCTAAAAATCAATGTTTTTCATAGGATATGTACAATTTTTAAAAAATTTTTATCTTTTTGAGACAGGGTCTTACTATGCAGTTGAGGCTTCCCTCAGATTCACTTTGTAGCCCAGGCTGGCCTTGAACTTGCAGCAATCCTCCTACCTCAGCCTCCCGAGTGCTGGAATTCTAGGTGTGCATCCATTCCTGGTTCTAATTTATATTTTGTTTTGTTTTGGTGATGGACTTTAACTGTGGATGATTAGATGACAAAAGAAACTTTCAAATACTGGGCACCACAAAAAAATCTCATTAGGAAAGATTTTAAGTTAGGTTATGTGAGATTTTATATACATCCTAGCACACATCTCTACAAATACAGTATTCTAAAATTAAATGGAAAAGCATTAAGATATTTGCATTAAAGTTTTATAATTTTTACAGTAAATAAAATTTTAGTCCTAATCATCCATTTACTCCTAAAAATATACCTGAGTTTCATGTCTAAATTTGAACATCAAGGAATAACAGTAATGACTCATTCTTTTTTTTGAATCTAAAACTAACTGTAATTTAGGCCTCAATCTGAGAGTGTTTTTATTTTAAATCAAGTTCCTTGAGCTTTTGCATTGGTTTAAAAATTCTCTATTGGCATAATGAGTATTGAACACCTCCCTGCTACGTGACTCACGATGACACTTTCTGTGAGAAATGGCCTCTTCCGTTATCTAATCTAGGCCTGGAGGAAGAACATCCGCCTGCAGCTGGAGGAGAGTGTTTGCCAAGCGTGGAGTAAGCAGCCCTGCACACTGGGCTGCAGTTTGAAGAACCCTGATGGATAGTGATTTCTTTGCTGTGCTTTTTCTTCAATAGAAAAGGTGATAATTTTAAAAGTCATTATGCCTTTGTTTGATTAGAGAAACATTTAAAACCTTTTGATTGTTTATTTAGTGATGTATTTTTTTTTCACTTAGAAATCTGTATGATGTGGGAGAAGAAATCTTCATGGCTTTACTTACAGTAGAAATTCTTGAAAAATCTTGTTTCATGCTACATGGCAGCATTTAAGAAAGGACTAAAAAGATAAATACATACACACAGACACACACACATATGTATGTATGTGTCTATGTCTTTTTAAAAAAATTTTCACTCTGTATTCCAGGCTGGCCTTGAATTCTCTACATAGCCGAGGGTGACCTTGAACTCACGGCAATTCTCCTGCTTCAGCCTCCTGAGTGGGATTATAAGCATGTGACATTACACTCAACTCAGAATTATATTTTAAAGGTTAAATAATTATAAAAATCTACCTTCTGTTTTGGTAGCTAACACTATGTTTTCCTTAGTTTCTCTAGGAACTTTTATCAGGAACTTCGCCAGATCTGATAAGTCACTGTTAGTGTGATGGGCACAGATGAAACCAGTAAATAGAGGATCATCATAAATCTATTGCTTTTTTTTTCTCCATAGGAATTTTCAAGTAAGCAGACAGAAGTTAGTTGAGATCTTCTTTTACCCTTAGAGGCCTTTTAGTTAAACACATTCAAATTAGCTTAAAGGAAAATATGGAAAACGGTTGGCTCCTGTAGCTTACAGGCTGAGGAGGAGATGCTTTGGGGTGTAGCTGGACACTCAGGCTCATGCAGTTTTGTGCTTCAGTTTCTTTCTCTTTCTCAGCACAGCTTCCCTTAGGGTGGGCTCTTCCCAGAAGCTGTTTTCAGTAAGTGGCCAAAATGGTCATGGCTGGTGCAGGATCCTGAGGCCTAGACAGAGAGAAATAAATGTCTTCTAGCACCTCTGTGCTCCCCAGTCAGGCCTGGTTAGCTCTGCTTGGGTGAGTTTTCCACTTGAGGATCAGTTCCGGGGCTTATGGGGAGAGGTGTACACGGACCAGTGAATCCAGGCCACATGAGTGCGTCCACGACTACAGTGGAGGCTGCCGGCCCTCAGTTAAGACCCCTGCCATGTGAGAAGGGTTGGTTCCCTGGAGAAAAAGTGAGATGCTGTCCCCAGAGTAAGGAAAAGTCAAATTAAACAGAGAGCCAGGACACTGTCGCTATTGATAGTATATACTTGTTGGAAACAGTTCAGATTTTGGTAGTGCTGAGGAGCAAATCTAGGGCCTCACACACACTAGGTAAGTGTTTTACCACCACAGGAAAAATTTAAAAGATTCACAGAAACGTATAGGGAGCAAAAAGGAAAAAAAAATCTCCAGTCTTATCATCTAGAGAAAATAACACTCAACATTTTTGCATGTAAAATTTGAATTTTTTTGTGACTCAGAGTTCTGTCTGGTTTTGTACCTCATATTTTGAAGCTATGTTATTGGGTAGGTAAATAATGTGGATTATTATATTTCCTAGATGAATTCACTCCTTACCATCATAAAATGTCTGTCTTTATCAATGATAAAATATTCATTGTGTTTAAGTCTGCTTTTCTTTTATGAATATAGTTCCTGTGACTTTTTTTCTTTAAGGCTTATATGCTATATTACCTTTTACCATTTCACTTTTAGCTTATCTGTATCTATCAATTTTAAGTGGATTTCTTACAGAAAGCATGCAATTGACTGTGTGTGTGTGTGTGTGTGTGTGTGTGTGTGTTCTGAGGATCAAATCCAAGACTTTGCATGTGCCAAGAGCTTATTCTAGTGCTAAACTACGTCTACAGCTCCAAGTCATGTATTTTTTATCTAACTTGACAATCTCTGCTTTTTAATGAGAAAATTAAATGATGTATGTTGAATACAATTGCTGATTTGATATATATTTATTCTTTTTGATACCTGTTTCCTGTTTGACCTATATATTCTTTTGTTTTTTTCTCTTTTTTTGGAATAAGTGAATATTTTTAAAGGTTGTATTTTATCTCATATTATCTTACTAGAAATGTCATTTTGTTTTATATTAGTGGTTACAGATTATAATGCATATGTTTAATATAATAGTAAACATCACTAGTGTTAGAAACTTGTAGTGTATTTCCACTGTTGTACATTTTACTTCACATGTGTTACAGACTATTATTGTTATATTGAAAAGTCATGTACACAGAATATTTTTACATATATTGAGATATTTAAAAAACTGTCTTCTGTCTGATATTTTTCCGCATATTTAACTCTGGGGTACTTTCCATTCCTGAAAGATCTAAATTTCCATCATTGAATGGAGGTCTATTGATGATAAATTCTTTCAATTTTCTGTCCATTTTATTTTTAAAAGATATTATTGGTAAATATATAGAAATCTATGTTGATGATTTCCTATTTTTAGAACTTTAAAACAATTAATTGTATTTCAGTTTTCTTAGTCTCTAACAAAGTCTATTATTTTTTTTTTTTTAGTGATGCTGTACGTAACATCTTTTTAAAAAATCCCTGACTGCTTTTAGAATTTTCCCTTTAGCACTTTGTCACTCTATCAGCAGTTCTATTGTGTTGTGTTCTTGTCTGTCTTGTTTTATGTTTTTTCTATTTGAGGTTTGTTGAGGTTCTGAAATCTTTTGGCTTGTAGTTTTCTTCATCTTTGGAAATTTTCAGTCATGACTTCCTCAAATATTTTTATGCTTCTTTTTTTCTTGAGACATCAGTTATAAATGTGGTGTATCTTCTTTTCTTTATTTTCCTGGTACTGAGGATTGAACCCAGGACCTTGTCCATATTAGGCAAGCCCTCTACCATTGGCTACATCTGATCAGTCCTGTGTTTGAATCAGGGTCTTGCTAAGTTAGCCAAGATGGTCTCCAACTTGGTGCTCCTTGTGCCTGAGGCTCCTGAATGCCTGAGATTGCATTCATGTGCCACCATGCTCAGACACTTGGCTAGTTGATATTATCTCACAGGTCAGTGATGCTCAGGGTATTTTGAAAAAATATTTTTTTGTCTCTGTATTTCATCTGGGGATTATTGCTGTGTTCTTTTTTCAAGTTCATTGATCTTCTTTAATGTCTAATTTGCTGTTAATCTCATCAAGCATATTTTTGACTGTAGAAGTCATGCAGTACATTTTTATCTCTAGAAATTCCAGCTGTATATTAAAGTTTTTGTACTAATTTTATCATTTCTACCGTTTCTGTATCTGTTTCTATTTTTTTGAACTCCACCCTGCCCTCTTCTAACATTGGGCTATATTTTGCTGCTTCTTTGTCTGACAGGTAATTTTTGATTAGATAACAGACATCAAGATTTTCATATTGTTGAGTTTTGAATTTTGTTGTATTCTTTTAAGAAAAGATTGGACCTTTTGCTCTATGGTATGGTTGTTACTTGTAGTTCATTTCAGTCTTTTGGATCTACTGATAAGTTTTATTGTAGCAGATCTAGACTCACCTTTACTCTCAGTCTAGCCCTACTACTAGGGCAAAATCCACCTGAGAAACATCCCACATCCCATGTATTGTAAAACTTTCTTCACTCTGGCTGCTGGGAATCTGAAACTGCTCTAGCTTTAGGAATGCTCTAGGAACTTTCAACCCATGGATTCTCCTTCCTCTTCATGGTGGAGAGAATGTACAGTTCTGTGCTCACTAAATAACTTAGCGACCTCTTTGCAGCTCTCGGAGTTCTCTGTGCATCTCCTTCCTCTTTTGTACTCAGCCCCAAAAATTCTATTTGTTCTCCCTAGTAAGATTGATGCATTCTGCTGGGTTCTTTCTTCCTGCACTGTGGCCTGAAACTACCCCCAGAGAGTAAGTGGGGCAACCGTATGGCTCAATTCACTTTTTTACCCCTCAGTGAGAGAACACAGTTCAGCCTGCTCATTTTCCAATATCTGAAAAGTCATTAATGTATGATATATATTAGAAAATATATATGACATATATATTCTAATTTACAGCAGAAAGCAAATTCTTATAGCAGTTTATCCTTTAAGACTGGGACAGAAGTAAGAAATATACAGGCTTTGAACAATGAGAGGGGTCCTCACCAAGAGTGTCTGCTGGTGTCGGGTGGAGAGACAGGAAGCTGGGAAGTGCCTGACATTGATACCAAGACTTTTAAGATTTGAAAGTGCCTGAGATCTCTGCAGTATTATCAAGCTTTGCTTAATATTTCTTTTTGACTGACTTTTCTACTCAGGGGTCAGAGTTGGAATGGGGGTGCCTTTTGGAATGCTTAATAATCTTGTACTATTTCCCTCTATGTTGAGTTCTCATGTACTTTCAGAGTTATCTGCCCAGCCAAATGAAGTACAACAGATATAGAAGGTAAAAGATCTTCCAAAGTAATTTCAAGCCTTCTAGATTATTCAGTAGGTGGTAAAACTTGTTATACAGAATGAGCAAATTCATGCCAACTAACCACTCCTGTCTCAAATAGTTATATAACTGAACTCCGTGCAAACTGTTTTATAGCTGATAAATGTCTCTCATTTTGATCAAAGCTGTAGAGTTTGCAAAAGTTTCATGCAACTCATACCTTATTTCTTTGCTCTTCTTATGCTACAATATATGCTCCCTTGTATTTGATCTTAGGGTAGGCAGCACTGGCAAGATATTTTATTTAAAAACAGCAGTCAGCATTCAGTTGAGCATAAGTGTCTCAGCTGAAGAAAATAAACACCTGGAAGTTGAAAGGAGGTGGAGAGGGTCTGATCTGGATGCTTTTGGTGGTGTGGACTTAGAGGAGATTGCTCTGCCAATGATTCCTTTTAACGTGTTGCATACTTGGAAATTTCACATATGCTTATCCTTGAAAAAAGATAAAAAAATGATAAGCTGTAACATTATTGCATCCACTTTTACTGCACTCCATTGCTGCTCAATTCCTTAATTTTTGTTTAGTTTCATTTGATTGGCTATTTAAAACTTAAAGTATCTAATCATGACTATGTTTTGTATTTTAATACACATATTTATTTAGATTTTCTTCAGTATTTTCATCTATATTTTAAAAGTATACATGCTTTGAAATTCTGTGGTCACTATTTTTCTTTGTATTAATAAATGTTTATTTTAATTTATTATATGATTCATTATCCTTGTTCAAGAAAATAAAACTACAACAATTTATCATTAGAGAGTAAGTTATTCCTAACTATAGAATACCACATGAAAATAAATTTAAAGGAGTTTTTGTAACTTTTTTTTAGTCCAGGACAGTATTCATATATAATTATTGCATAAAACATAATATCTTAAGCTTTGTTGCCTTTTGTTCTTTCAATATTAATGCTAATGACTTTTTAACCATATTGTGATAATGCCATTGTTTGGCATACCTGCTAAAACTGTATTTATCTAGGTGAGGATACTATTTGGGTTTTTATAAAAAAAGTTGTTTTTTGGTTGCACTCCATATGAATCTTCAACCTTTAAATGTGATTTTTATTTGAATTTATTACATTGTATCTTAGTATAGAATCTGTATATACTGACTTACCTGGAAATATTTAAAGATGATAACTTCAAGATAAAACATTAAAATTTCTCATACCTTTAATTCATGAAATAAAAATGGACTATAGTATTAATGGAATATTATATAGTTTTACACAAAAATATAATTGTAAACTTTACACTTTTCTAAGCTTTCTTCTTCTTTTTTGTTTTCTTTTGGAGACAGGGTTTCCCTGTGCAGTTCACGGTGGCCTCGTACTTGCCAGCGACCTGATGCCTCAGCCTCCCAAGTGCTGGGATTACAGGCATGCGCCACCAGACCTGGCACCTTTTATTTTCTTTGTCTTTTTGTAACAGTTTTTTTAAAAAGGGAAATGTCCTAAACTCTATTGCATTGTAATATTAGAAGAATTTTAAAACCTATTTTTAAGTGTTGTCTTATAAATACATTAGAAGAGACTGAAAAAGAGTCAGTGTCTTGCTGTCATCAGAACAATTTGGCTTTTATCTAAATGAATATGTAGTATATGAATTACAGAGCAATATAATATTTAAGTAACTTTTCAAAACAATCTAATGTATTTGAGCTGATTGGCTGATCTGGTAGGTACAGTGTTTGAAGATGGCCCTTGGGAGTGGGAAGACCAGCAGCACCAGAGGATGGCTGTGTCCTGCCTGGGAGCTTTTCCATTCTGTAATCAGATTCCTTAACCTGCGACTGCACTGTGACACATTTGATAATATCCAAACATAAATTGTAACCCTCTACCTTATTTAAACAGTTTTGAAGCATAAATTTTAATTTTAGTTAACTTTACCATAACTAGTTAAATGCTCCAGGATAAAAAATTTTGTACATTCAGTAGTACCTCGGTTTATGAACACTTCTGTTCCAAACAATTTGGTTCTCAAACAAACATTCAACAAAATTTTGCTTCCATTTGCAAACTCTCCACTGGGTGACAAACACAACCACAGCCATCTTTCCCAGAATTGTGGAATGAATTATGTTTGTGAACCAAGGCATCACTGTATATCTGTCAAAATATTAATAGGGCTTATCTTTGGGTAATAGCATTAGACATAATTGTTATTTTCTCTCATGTTTGACATTTTTCCTGAAATTTCTGCATGAATGTGTATTAGTTTTACCACCAAAAAAGTTACCTCAGAATATAATCACCCAGAATATAGTCTTCCCCATGCTGTTTCATTATCACACATGTATTATTAGTTTAATCTGTGTTTACTATTCTGACATCTAGGATGGTTTTATAGTTTTCATGTATTATTTGTATGCATATTTTGAAAGAAGTTAAGGTTGGATTTTTGTAGGCTTTGTATTTGTTTTAATGGATACAAATTAATGAAATAAGATTTACTCTTTACAAGGATATCTGTAACTGCAGAGTAGGAAAATATTTAATAGACAAGTAATATAATACAGAGCCCCGGTCCTTTTCCATTCCCCTCTGCTGTGCTCAGCCTCTTTTTTCTGCTTCTTACAGTATAAGATAACATCATCAGTCTTCCGGTTGTTTGTGTTCAAATACTGGGAGACTTAACTGATTGCCCTCAGCTTTATGCCCTAACAACTCATAAGCACATCCTGTTTTCTCTATTTTCAGAATATATCTCATTTATTTCTACCTACTGCTGTCAGCGTTGTCCCTGTCTTGGCATAAGTCACCTCTCACCTGGAGGGACTCAGAGCTGTCAGTCTGCTCTCCTGTTCAGCCCATTTACCACACAGCCATATCAATGGGTCTGCCTCTCACCAGGTCATACTTGGGCCCTGCTTTCTTCTTGATCTGCACACCATGCTGTTCTGTCCTCATTCTCTACCCTTGGTCCCTGCTCACCCTTGCACTTCTGTCAGCACGTTGACCTGCCTGCCTGCGACAGAGTCTTGGAATGGTTACCTCTGTCATTTCACTGCCCATTTCCTCCCAGGGCTGTCTCCTCCTCATCCTGGAAACCTCATTTAGAGTCCCTTCATTCCTTCCACAGGGTCAACCTGCAGCCTGACCCAAAGGTCTTTCCTCAAATCCTTTTTCATCACTGCTCTTTGATTGTTTTCTGTGTAGTATGTTTATTTCTTAGTCATCCTTGTTTACTGACTTATTTTCTAATATTTTCTGCTCTAATATAAGCTCTCAGAATGCAAGAATGTAGCTAACAGTTTTGTTAATTTTTATTTCACACCAACAACTGAATGCATGATAGGTGCTCAATAAATGAATTGTACACCAAAGTAGTTTGTAATGTGCATTATTAATGGATCTTTATAAGTAACTGTAATGTTTTAATATAAATATATAAAGAGTAACATTTTTCTGTAGCTGGGATAATGTATTTAATTTTTTTAAGTGCTCAAGATATTAGCTCATTTTGTTGCAAATTGGTAATGAGGAGGAGGAGGCAGATACTATGTCCTCTAACAGACAAGAAGCTGTCACTCAGATTAAATGGCTTGTGCAAATTCACCTGTGGTTAAAGGGTAAAATACAAATCATAGAAGCTGTCTTTTAAATGTAACATTTTTGTTTTGCAAAAGAGCTTGAGAATTTCATAGGTTAAACAGCTGTACTCTTGGAAAGAATAGAAAGTAGGAAAAGAAAATAAAGTAAAATAAGATGATAACGAAATTCTCTAGTTGCATCTAGGGTTCACATTACATGGTAGCATGTAATTCTGCAACTGGGAATATATATATATATATATATATATATATATATATATATATGTCCATTTTTATTAAAATGGTTATAAAATATGAATTACATATTGTCACAATTAATATATCGATGTGGGTTTTTTAAAAGTATAATAGCATTAGTTTTTTTTTTTTTAGAAAAGCTTTCACATACACCTTTTGAGTTTCTAACAAATATGCCTTTGAATACTGATTTTGTTTATCAAATATATGAAGGTGTCTATAACATGTGTAATAAATGTTACATGAGCATTGTGGTCTCCAGACATCACCTCTTTGACTTACTGTTGCTATGGGTTTTCATTAGTATTCCATGGAGCTTGGGTTGCCATAGAAAACGTGTGGTTGTAGAAGGGTTACCATGGCAACAGTTCGCCATTATGTATTTTTCAGTATCAGCTAGCTGGAGATGAAAATGAATCCAAATGATATTTATTTAGGATCTCAATAATGAAAAAATAAACAGAATGTTTTAATGTTCCAGTTATCTTTAACAGATATTTTAAATATGTTTGTTACCTTTTTTTTTTTTCAAATAAGTTAAATAGAAATGAAAGCTGCTGTAAAAATCTGGAGTTTAGCAGTGAATTAAATTGATCTCTGGAGATACTAAAATTTAAATTGCTTTAAATGTTTGACATACCCATAAACTCCCATGTAATCAAGGTCCTTGTCAAATCAGCATAAGTTTTTGTTTTAACAATCTCCTTCATGACCCTGAACAATAGCTCAGGAACAAGTAAGAAAACAAACAGAAAGAAGAGTGTTTTTTGTCTTTGAAATGAACTCAGAAATAAAGGAAATCACCTGATGACGCATTGTTCACTGTAGCTTTAAAAAGAAAAAAAAGCAGAAAGATTATTTTCAGTAACATGGCAAATCCCTAGGTTGAAGGGAAGTCTTAGACATACTATTTGAAGACATTTTGTTATATCCTACCCTTTTGCAATAATTTAAAAATTCCTAACCAATTAGAAATGTTAGGCATATTGTGTCAGTTATCTACAAATAATGTTATTTTTATCTTCATAGAGTGATATACCACTATTTTGTCACAGGGTTAAGTAGAAAATTATTATAATAATCTAGCACATTAGATTTCATATATATTGTAGTTTTTTTTTTTTTAAATGAGTAAGATAACTGTGTCCTCTCTCGCTTGGTAGCCCTACCCTCACACTGTAGGATACACTTGTTTTCCTACTTTCACTTGGCCCAAATTTGTTCTGCAGAGCCAGTTTTTTTCTTACCTTTAATAAAACTACTTCTGTTAAAAAAAAGTTAAGAAATGTTTTAAATGTATCAACTTTAAGTTTTACACCTTGTGGTCTGTCTTAATTCTTTTTAATTGCCCATCTTTCCTCTGAAGTTCTGTGGAAATGGAGTTTAGGGACTCTTGCTCTTGTTTTCTTGAAGCTCTGTGGGTTGGAGACTCCTCAGGATTGTTTCCCTGAAGCTGGGTTTTTCTCATGGGCTATGTAAAGATAAACCCCTCTGCATCAGGGCAGAGGCTAAGGACTGAATCACGGGGTCATGCCTGAGGACTTGAGAGAGTCAGTAAATCAGTGAGTTGTTCTGGATAACCACAAGAGGTCCGACAGCAAAATGTAAAAGCAGTGAGCAGGTGCAGCTTGCAGGGAAGAGGCAAGGTGGGGTTGATAAGAATCATTTAAAAGGCTGGTTTTCTAATCCATGATGTAAATATATCAAGTGACCTTATGCCAGGAATAGCTTCAAGTAAAATTGAAAGTGAATTACTCCAAATTGTCATGCTAGCCATTTCTCAAATGGTATTACCTATAAGTGGCATTTGACATGTGATCCTTACAGTTTTACAGATAAAGGAATTAGTAACTTAATGGATATTACCAGTCTAGGGTGGGGGTATTGAGTTTAGAAATCAATCCTTGGCATTTGGTGAACTGAAGTTTTTTTTTGTTGAGAAAGTACTGTTCAAAATATTCTTCTGTGCGTTTTCTCTGCCGTAGGATATCTCATGGCAGTGGGTAATAAGCAAATGCATGGACTATAGAGTTAAAGTATCTTGATTTGAATACTGGCTTAACTCTTTACTAGCTATAAGATCCTAGACAAGTTAATCAACCACAGTTTCCTTGTTTGTATTTACAGAAGGTAACAGTGACTATGTTATACGTTGTTGTTAAGATAAAATGAGTTTACATTTATATTACTCTATTTGGAATCAGGCCCGATACTCAGGATTGTCATTAGGTAGATTATAAGTGAAAGAAAAGTGGTAAACTTGGACTTCAGAGTCATCCAACTGGTGACAGTTGATTGCAAGACAAACTCCTTACCAAATCAGAGATTAACTTATATCAAAATAGTCACATAAATAATACTATAAAAAGTTGCTTGTTTCATTTTTTTTCAGATTCAAAATCGTATGTAAGACATTGACATAATGTTAGCAGCCCTTTACTCTGTAAACCAAGGTTCTGTTTGCTAACCTATCCAACGAAAATTCATTAACCATAATCTTTATGATCTTCATTTCCTGCATAAAAGTTTCTGGTGGTGGAACGTAAATTGTTTTTAATGATAAAAGATAATAAGATCAAATGGAATTCGTTATTGTGATATAGTACCCCTTTTACCTGCTTTTATTTCCCTTTGGTGACTTTTGAGTCAGAACTTAACAGGATAGATGATGCAGTTATTTCTAGAAATTTGAGTTTGATTTAACATATTATTTCTTGCTATAGTTAAATTTTTTTAATGGCAACAAAGTGTGCATTGTGAGTTTAAATCATGTATCATCACTAGTCCATGTCTCTGATTTAAAATCTCTCTCTCTCTTTTTTTTTTTTTTTTTGGTCTGGGATGACCTGAACTAAATAAATGTTTTACTATTTCTTTGTTCACTGTTTTCAGGCTTTTCTGTCTTTAATATCCCTTGCTCCTAGGCCTAAATTTAGCAAATTCTGAGATTCTGTTCTCCTTTGTCTGATCTTTTGCAGGTTTTGAGTTCCCTCACACAATGTCCAGGTTTGCTTGTTCCCATCCCAGTCTCACCCCATTGGTCCCTGTCAGCCTGCATGCTACATTTGCACACAAGCACTTGCTGTAGCTTCATTCTGGAGCCTCAGAACCCTCCTACCTAGTAAACTCCTCAACACCACCTCTTGCTCTCCATTTCCACAGCATTTTAAAGTTGGTGACTCCTCTTTTTTACTTTTTAAATTCCATAAAAGCACTAATATCTCTAGGGCATTGAGGTGCAATATTTTGGAAGATCTGTAACTTCAGTGTAGTTAACAGAGAACCCCTGTAGTGTTTTAATGTCAGAAATGTTATCCAAATGGTTGTAAATTAAAATTTCCTTGGATGGGAAAAAAAGAAGCCATAAGTTCATTGCAACAATCTCTAAGTGAAAATTAGCTTTTCAGTTAATTATAAATACACACAAGAAATCAGATAGGGTTGTACCCTCATGACTTTATGACCATTAATATTTATAAATATTTGTATATTTCATTATAGTTGTTGAAAATAATATAAAATATCATTTATAGTCATAATTCTTTGAGATCTATACATAGGTCTTGTCATGCAATTTAATAAATGTATTATCATAAATATGTTTTAAAATATATTTTGATAACTGTGTTTAAACTTTTAGATTTTTTTAAACCTTATTTTATTCTCTGCCTTTAAAACATATTTTCTGAAGGACTCCAAAGGCTTCCAGAGGGTCCATCTTCCAAGCAATGGTAAAGATTCCCTGTTTTCCTGTAAAAGGTGCTCACATAAAAGTTGACAGCCAGTATAAGCTTTGGATAGTACTGCTCATGTATTTTCTTAAATTCATTTAGCATTTACAAAATAAGTATTGAACTCAGGGTGGAGCTCCATAGAGGAATAGTTGCGTAACATGCCCTGGTTAGTGCCTAATGTTTAATATCCTACTTCATCTCAGATTTTAGGGTCAAAATGTCATAATTTTGTGAAAGCTGTGAATGTTTTTGAAAAGTATAGTCTGTCAAGAGACTTTTGATCTAGCAGGATAAATTTAAGAAAAAAGTATATGTGTATTGGGAGAGGGTGAATATTTTACCTTCATGATGATGGCAAGAAACACAAAATTAAGTTAGCTTCCCAGCCATTTAGTAAACACAATTATGGTATTTTATTTATTTTGAAGAGACTTAAGACCAAACAAAGCAAAACAGAATAGAAACAATAAAAAAAAAAAGTGAACACGACACAGGACTTCAAAACAAGACAATTGAAACTAAAGAAGTAATGTAGAGCTTTGAAACTAGATATAGGAAATCAACAATGGCTACCATAATATATTTTGTTATCTTTGAAACAGCTACCCATACCATCTGATATAATACAATCAGACAAAACAAAACAAAACAGAGTAAAACTAAACAACAGAACAAAGAAAATAATACATGGCTTCAAAACAGGATAATAGGAAATTAATAATAGTTACCACTTGCTCTTTTCAGATGCCCCCCCCCCCCACCTTTCACTTTCTCAGTATCCATTGTGCATTTTGGATCCCACTAACTGCCTTGGTCTCTCACACTAGGGAGACAACACATTGTTCACCCATGTGACTCTGAACCATGTTACTCGTGAGAATGATCTCAAGAGCCTTGAGGTTATCTTTCTTTATAGCTGAGTAGCTTTCCATTGTATAAAAATGCCATAGCTTTCTTATCCATTCTGTGGTAGATGGGCAAACTAACCCTGCCTTTTCTCTATTTCCTGTCACATGAATTATTGTTTTCTCTCCTTTGATTTTTCAGTCTATGAATTTCTTTTCAAGTTAAATATGTTTCTTGTATAAAGCATATTAATAGATCCTGTCTCCCCATCTACTCTGCCTGTGTTTCTTTTTATTGGTAAAGTATGGTATTAATAAACAGGAAAAACAGAGAGAAACTTAGTGGAGAGAATGAGCCAGGTATAATCAGATACATTATCCTTAATGGCTACTTATATATTGGGTACTTCGATGAGCAAACTGATTCTAATGATCCGGAGTCACATAAATGTACACTCTCAAACTCTTTGGGTGATTTATGAGTTTTAGTTGGTTATTCTCCTTACTGTTGACTTCTATTATCTTGGATGATGGCTAACTTTCTAAATAAAGAAATTAGCTAGTGAAAATGACTTAGCTGAATTATACTGCCTTGCAACTTGGATAAGTTGTACTCTTTAACAAACTATCCCAAAGTCTAAGTACATTATTATCTCTCATGGCTCTGTAGAGCCTTTTGTGTATTTGTAAGCATCAAATGGACCCACTTTTCTACATGTTTAAAGTGACTTTTTCACTCAAATCTGGCTCCTATGCTCCCCCTTTGATTTCTCTCTCAGCAGAGCTGCCTGGATTGATTTTATCATGCTGTTGTTGTTGTTGTTGTTATTGTTTGGTTTTAGTTTTTTGAGAGTCTCATTATGTACTTGTAGCTCAGGCTGGCCTTGAACTCACCATGTAACCCAAGCCTGGATTCTTTTTCATTTCTTTTTTTGAGACAGGGTGTTACTGTGTAGTGCAGGCTGGCCTCAAACTCTTGGTGTCATCCTGCCTCAGCCTCCCAAGTGCTGGGTTTATATGTGTGCACCACCATGTCTGGCTCACTGGACTGCATCATGCATTGGCTCAGAGTGAAAAGAGGCAGAGTACTGAGCCATCCAGTCTCAGTGATGGTGAGCCTTTTAGAGGTAAATATCCAAACTGAAGCCCAAAACCCATTAATTTATTACAAAATGTCAACACTGCAACTACATAAACCTGAATACTAAGGTTTTGGTTTAGAAAAAACAACTTATACATTACCATCTTTGTCTTAAAAGAAAAACAAATAATACATGTGCCATACTTTTGCCACCATTGGTAGGACCACAGGTAAAGCTTTGCTTTGGCCAGGCAGGATTCCACAGGCTGGGAAACAGACTCCTACTCCTAGTAGTGGCTTTGACCTGTGTGCTAAGGAAAAAAGGAATTGAAGGCACTTAGGTTTCTCATTTCCTCCACTCTACCTTTTTTTTCCTTCTTTAAATGCATCTTCCTTCTGACTACTCAGTTTTCCTGTATTAATAATGTAGTTATTTTCTCCCTAGCTGACTCCTTTACTTTCTCCTTTCTAACCAGGTCTATAGTTGGATTTGATTATTATCTGCAGAGCTCTAGCATTTACTCATCTTCAGGGCACCAGGATTTTTAGGCCACTCTAACTTTCTTGTGCACCATTCTGGAGTTCTTCCTGCTGTTGTCCATTTTGGAGATCACCAAGACTACCTGCATTTCTGACCCTGATTGCAAGTTTGGGATTCTCAAGGCTGCCCTTCAGTTTATAATTCACAAGATATGCACACTCAGAACTCTGAAAATTGTCATACTCAGAGTTATGGGTTGTCCCACTGCAAGGCTACACATTCGTATCAGGTGAGAGAAGATGAGCATGGATCAGATTCCTGAATGGTCCAATTTACTAGCTTTCATTGTCTTCCCCCAAGGAACTGTGTGGACAGCAGCCCTGTATGACACTATGTAGGAGTACGGCCAACCAGGGATGCTCAACTGAGTATTGGTATCCAGAGTTCTTACTTAGTCTTTACCACATAGATGTGGTTGGTCACACAGAGACTGAATTGCTCACATGGTTTACCTTAGTTTTTATCTCTAGAGATCAAGCTAAGACCACATGGGTAGAGGCACCCCACCATGAGTCACACAGTTGGCCTAGACTATGAGACTTGACCCAAGCCAACCTAACAAAGACCCTCATCGGATAGGCTATTCCATGGGCTTTGAGGTCATTTTCCAGAAGCCACAGTAGATGGGGACAAGGGCTAGATCTCTCTTTGGGCAGGATGTAGTGTAGGAGACAATTTGAGTGACTCACTTTTATAGAACAATTGCTGCAACATTAGTTAGAGTCTTATTTCTGTATGCTGATATGTATAGAGGGAGCTATGCTATTCCCTTCTCCCTTCAACTGGCTCTAAATGTTGCAAATAAGGCCAACTAAAGTGCTAGTATGTAATCTTCTAGGCCAACTGACAGCTTCCTGTTTCCTCATGTAGTACTGTCTGTAAAAGATTGAAATACAGTGGGATGGCAGAGCCAGTCAGTTCCAGGAATATCAGCTGAGTATGACCCTCAAAGTAAGAAACTATGAGTCCCCAGGGTACAAAAGTTTACATATCAGAAACTGAAGCAACAGCCTCCTAAATTCTTTCATATTCTAGCCCAGTCAAGTTATGCAGACTGGTCTTTCTGCTTGTGTGTTGCAAAGATGCTTTTCACCTGGCTAGCCAGCTCAAGTTACTCACTGTCAATCATCCTTGAGCTACTTGCTTCTTCACAAGATAATAAATTCTGGGAGAGGCTTTGGATCAAGGTCTTTGTCCATATGTACTCACTGGAATTGAATTTAGGATCCCTTGGCTGCCCATAACTTTAAATATGTCTTGGTGTCTTTACTCTCGTCGTGGGTTGCATTAGAGATGGTAGATTGGAATTAGCTTACTGGGATTCCAATGAGGTCTCAGTATGATTACAAATATAATCATACTTTTGGATTGTGAGGAAGACTGGAAAAGGGATTATAGTACTTGAGTTATGATATTCATTATTTGGCTACAGTAATGTAGACTCTACTATCAAGTTGTTTTGTCTTTTCCTCTTTCCATTGCATCTATCCTATTCTTGCAAGACCAACTTTTCTAAACAAGTCTTATGTCACTTTCCTGTTCAACAGCCTATAGTCTTAATATCTTTTTATCTGTATGTTCTGCCCTTTACAGTAGTTTTTTACTTTAAATATATTCATTTTTTCTCTTCCTCCCTCCCTGATTTTTATTATAAATTCTTCCCTTCCCTCAGTCTTCCTCCTTCTCCTCCTCTTCCCTTTTCTCTTTCTCCAGCCCTTTTTATCCCACAAATCAGCAAAATGTCAATATGGTGCCATGTTACTTAATTACTGTATGTCTTTCTACCTGGCCTTTATTCTTACTGTTCTATGAATCTGTGATAGCTTTACTCATTCAAAATTCAACATGTCCTGTGTCCTCACCATCATAAAACTTTCACTGCTTAAGACAGATTTATTTCAATCCTATTTTTCTCATTCTTTTTATTTTTTTAATGAACTTGCTATGATCTGCCTTGCACTGAATTTATTTTTGTTTCTGTCCTGTTTTTTTTTTTTTAAATCAGACAATAAGCTCCTTAAAAACAAGAATTGTATTTTATTCCTCTTCTTATTCTTCATGGAAGCTGAAATCATGCTTGGGAATGAACACATTCAGGATGTGTGCAGAATTTAACCCCTGCTGTTTAGTGGAAGATCCAGCAAATGTTTGATGCCATATTACAGATTCCTTGGAGTGGTGGCTCCCCTGTTTTACTTAAGTGTCAAATAGTAGGTCATCTTAAAGTCCATAATGGGCTGGAGTATTTAGGCTCTTTTGAGGATTTTATCTGTGTTTGAAAACACTGATTTCATATGAGTGGGTAAACACCTGCATTTTAATTCTTTGGTTAGTCTACAGCATTTCACACTCAAGGCAGATTGCTGATTTTGGAGAATCATACCTAAAGGATCTGATTGGGTCTTGTTCCATTGTAAAAAGTTGGATAGAATTCACTTAAATTTGGTTCTACCTCTTATCTCTCTCACATGTTAAGCCTCCCCCCCCACCGCTGGGATTCCAGTGGGTGTTATGCTGAGATAACTTTTTATATATTCACCTAAATAATGACTCAGCGTGTATTTTAATGAGCATATATTTATCAGATACTATGATAGGTAAAAGAGATACCGTCCCAAGTAAGAAATAACTCCTGTCCTCAGTTTCTTTCTTGAAAGTCATTTTTAAAGTCTCATGTATATTTCTTAGTTTAATTAAACTCAGTTTATTGGTTTCCCTAACAAGGCTGTGAAACAGGGGAGCTAAACTGATAATATGTCCAGTAGCTAGTATTTTTTTTAGCATTTACTTGGCACTGGTGCTAAACATTCTACATCCATTCATTCTGATAGTTGTCTGTGTAACAGCATCATCAGCCTTGCAGAATAGGTGAGGAAATTGAGGTGACATTTGAGTTTTGCCTACTGAAGAGCCTGCACTCTTTGTCACTGGTCAGTAGATTACTACTAGACTGAGTAAGCTTTTGCCTCATTTTGCTGTAGTTGACATCGATCTTTCATTGTTATTCTAGCCCAGGGATCAGATATAACTCTCTTCTGACAATGTTAAAATTCATGTTTTGAGTTACTGAGTGAGTCAGTCAATCCCACTGCTAGTCCATAAAAGCAAATAAAGAATTGTTGTTCTTTATATATCCTCATTAAATTACTAGAATACTATTTTGAAAAAAAAAGAATACACAATATTAGAAATTTTAACTCACTAAAAGTTGGTAACAACTCTGCCACTTGGAACTTTCTAGTGTAGTTCAGTTTTTCTACATGAGCAAGCCTGGATTCAACAAGAAAATTTTGACTTTTTTCAATAAATTAGTTGGCATTATGCTTCTCAAATCTGCAATGAATCACTATTCCAGAAGGATCTGGAATATTGATTTGTTAAAGATGAATTGTTTCCTTGCTCTCTGGTATAAGAATATTCTAAGTGTTAAGTATGTTGGTTTATTTATTCAAGTACTTTTGAAGATATATTCAGAGATCTATGCTACTGAGCCTTAGGCTTATTTCTTGCAAGAAATAACAATAAAATGTCAAACTCGTGACAAGACAATCTAGAGTTTTAATTGTATACACTGGTAAATGAGAGAATATTGCTCTTTGTAATGTTTTATTGCTCAAATAACCCTCTGCCTCAAAGATCTTTTTTAGAGAACTGCTTTCTAGTAGACACTTTGCTCAGCATATTGACAGGTACATTTGTGGGTGTAAGTGAACACATTTTGTTCCTTTGACTTCTATGGCTACTCTGAAGAAATATTTGCTGAAATTGCTTTTCTCTAATTTTGCAATGTTATTTCAAAGGAGTAGATAGAAGACAGGTGAATATAATAGGAACAATAAGATCTGAAGACAGACTTTGGTGTGAATACTGCCTTTCCCACATGTATAAATGTGTAACTTTGGGCAACCTCATTAATCTCTTTAAGTGTCATATTCTTAATCTGTAAAATGAAACAATAGTTATTTCTAATTTGTTGTTTAAGGAATTGAATGTGGTTTGTCTTTGGTATATATTAAATGCTCATAGCTTAAAAGGCTGCTTTATTTATTGTTATTGGAGACAGTATTAGTTTTCATTCACTAAAGAAAATCACCACTTTAAAAGAATAAGTGCTCGTTAATTAACATTTTTGCTAAACACAAAACAACCATTGCAAGAAAGAAACAAAACACAACACAACTAATTATCTCCTAATAGTGTTCCTTTCAAAATGTCAAACTTGGTTCTAGTGGTCAACATATACAAGCTTTGAATTCATGCCTAATTCTTGGTACCAAATGAAAGTGTTTGAAAACTACAAGTTACTGAAATTCTTTGGATTATGGAGACACTAAACCTGGGTTTAAAACTAGAGTCTGTAACTTATTGGTTGGGAAATACTGGATAAATTATTCTCATTGCACTTCAGCTTCCTTGTATGCAAAATGGAGATAATAAAAGTATCTACCTCAGAGAGTTGTTATTATTAAATAATCTTTATAAGACCTTTAAAACAGTACCTGGCACATGAAGTATTAGCTCCTACTATTTTATATTGATGGCATTAATACAGCTAAGCTTGATTTTCATACAAATAGGATAAACAGCTTTGATGGAGAAGCATTCTGAATAATGGGTGAAGTAATTTTTCATTATTATAGTTATTGATTAGATGGATATATACATAAGAAAATATATCAGATATGAAAGTCATAAATTCAATGTCTCCTTACAAACAAGTCATTATTTAAAAGAAACCATTTGTAAGATTGCAGTCTCTGTAAATGATGTCAATCTTTTACTTAGCATTTATACTAATATAACTTGTATTCCTGCCTTTATAAACTCTGAAATGAGTTGACCTATATTTCCCTGCTTGTTACCATGAGAGATTATTCAGTCAAGGAAGAAACAAGAATTGTGTAGGACAGTCTCAAAGTAATTACTGTTGGTTTCCTAATAGTTTATTGGAGAACTGTTGCTGAGAAATGGACTATGATTGCTTCTGTGTCTCAAACAGAAATTGTGCTAGTTAGTAACCAATCCTTCCAGAGACTGGAGTCCGCTTCAGGAAATAAGAATTTTGGATTTGACAATAGATGTTCTGGGTGTAAGTTCTGTTGCTGCCACTTACTGACCATATAACTCCAGGCAATTCACTGTTTTATTAAATAAAAATCATAACGTCTACACTGCTGTTCTCCATGATTGTTTTGTAGGTCAGATAAGAAAATTTGAGAGTCCTAGGCCCATGATTGTGCTTTCCGTTTTTATTAATGTCAAGATAAGAGTGAAAACAAAGCTTTTTTTTTTTTCTCTATGAAACCATGGATACATGACCCGACCTATGAGAACAGAAAACCAGAATGGATCTTTTCTGTTTAAATTATACTGTGCTAAGTTTAATTATAATTACTTTGATTCTATTTAATTTATTCTAATTTCATTTAGATACTCTGCTTTGCTTCACTTCACAGCGTATGATTTTGCCCTGTTAGGCAGAATGTGTACAAGAGAGATGGAACACAGATTGGAGGGTTAAGAGAGGAGAGAGGGTCTTTGTATGAAGCTGATTACTTGAAGAGGTTGGAGGTGGGTAAGCTTTGCCAAAGCTTTGTTATCCAGTAAGGTCTCAGCATGCCTCCCAGGTCTCTCCTTTAAAGGTGACGTTAGAGGAGGAGAAAAGGATCACTTTGCTTCTGCAGTTCAGAGATTTGGGAGAGGCACAATTTAGGGCTTCTACTAGGGAGAATGGAGACAGCCTAGGGGGTGCAACTGCTCTCTCCGAAGAGGGCAGAACAGGCCAGAACAGGCCGAGCTGGAGAAGGAGGTTGGCTTAGTTACCTTCCTAGAAACACATGGGTTCCTTCAATAGTGAGGCTTCCTAAAACTAAAACTTTCTTATTTGCAGCTTTTATTTACTATAGATTTTTCAACAGTTGATAAAATTAAAATACCCCAGAGCAGATCAGAAAGACGTGTATTTACTTAGGGTTAGGAGAATAGAAGCAAACTCACCTTTGCATACTGCAGGGGGCTATGATTGGGAGGGGAAGATTTGGATCAGCATCTCACTGGTGGGCATGAAAGGAAAGGAGATGGACCAAATTGTATTTCTGTGTGGTCTCTGCTCCTCAGGCATCCTCAGCCCTACTGGTTCTGTGGGGAAGGAGGAAGAGAGCAGGAGGAACCCAAGAGCATTCTAATCTGTTTTTCTCTTTCTACCCTGCTTTGCTGCCATTTTCATCTTACTTTCTAACTTTCAGCCCTCCTACTCCACAAGCTGCTCGTTTGCTTCAGAGTCCTCCCCTCTTCTGCCTTGGTATCTGAATCTTCAGCATCCAAGGTTTTGGAAGTTCTTTGTTCTCCCTGCCTAGAATTCCTACTGAATTCACTTTCCCACTGGAATATTGATGAATACTGAAATAGTTCTACAGGCAATAATGGGTGATCTGTTATTTTCTTAGATGACCAAAGAAACTAGCCGTACTTTATTGTGCTTATTTTTATAAGAAGATATTTTATAAGGTCTGATCACAAATTTATATGGCTATGCTTGGAGCAAAATACAAGCTGGGTTGGAGCCTGACTATATTAAAGAGTGGCAGTGTGGTTGTGATAGAAAGCAGGAAGACGTTGGAACAAAGCAATTCAAGTGTGCATTTAGGTTCCGTCACATACTGGCAGCATAACTTGGGGCAGCTGACACATTAAAACTCAGTTTCCTCTGTGGATAGATTAAAAATACTCATCTAAAAAAAACTAAGGCTAGAAGGATATTCTTGTACTATTATAAAAGATTACCTGTTTTAAGCTGTGTACCTACATCAGGCTTAATGATAAAAGCCTAGAAATTTTGTTATTTTAATTAAAAGACAAGGATGTCTGTGTTCACCATAATTTTTAATCATTGGTTGGAAGTTCTGGCTTAAACAAAAATCATGCCAAACAAGCATGTTTATATAAAAAAGAAAAAGAAAGAAAGAAAGAAAGAAAGAAAGAAAGAAAGAAAGAAAGAAAGAAGTTCAAGTGTAATTGTGGATAAAGTACATCCTAAGACTAACCATTATGAAAGTGAATTGAACCTAAGTAAACAACCAACAGGTAATGTTAGCCAAGAAAATTTTGAAAAATTGGAAGGTATATATTCTACCAAATAGACTGTAGTTCAAACTGTGAGCGTCAGAACTGACAGATGGATCAGAGGAAGAGAAACAGTGACCACTGAATCTTATGTCTGGTTGTGAACTTACTGAGTATGTGTGCTGGGCCAGGCATGAAAGTAACTGCTTTTTGTGCATTATCTGTTTAATCTTTACAATGAGACTAAGAGAGGCATTGTTGAGACAAACTTGCTCAATGGTAAATTATACCTCAAAGTGAGTTTTGTAGAAAGGGATTACCCAGAAATGAGTGGTTTCACCAGAGATGGCTGGGGAAAGGCTGTGATAGCAAGTGGCCAAAATTACAGTAAATGTGCTAAATTCCATATGAGTTAGAAAAAAAATAAGTCAAGGGTAAAAGGTAGTGGTGGAGGTTGAGAGACAAATCAAATAAAGTACAAATAACTATTTGATATTGGAGTGAAGAAGGACTTTCTAAGCATAGAAACTCTGGACGACACCACAAAATAAATTATTGATGTGTTAGACAACCGAAAATTTAAACTTCTGTGGATCAAAAGCCATTATAAACCAAACCTGAATGCAAATAAACTCTGAAGGCAAATGAAAATATCTACATAATTGTGATATATAACACATTAATGTCCTTATTGTAGAACTAGCACTTGTGAATCAATAAAAAACCCCAAATCTCCTAATTAAAAGTGAACAGAAGCTCTATACGGGAAAATTACCATAAATTTAAAAAATTGCCTAGCTATAGTAACAAGAAAAAAATCTTAAGAACAAAAAAGTAGTTACATGTCACTATCAAGTGAAAATGCATGTTATGAAAATGTTGAGATGTGTTTGTGGATGTACAGAGATATTGACACTATTCTATACTGCTAATTCTTATTTTGATGAGCAATCTATAGATTTTTGCCCTTTTGGTGGCCAAATTAGATGCAAGTACTGTGAACAAAATTTGTGTCTTGTCTTCATAAATTCCACTTTGGTATATTTCACTTAAGAAAATCAGCAAAATGAATTAAAAAATTTTATAAGGATTTTATTGAAATGTTAATTGCACTACATTAAAAAATACTTTAATCATAAACTAGAAACTATTTGAACAAATTTTGCCCTATAATTATTAAATTAGGATGTAACCACTGGTATTGAGTGTGATTTCACAGGCTGTTTTTTCTTTCTTCTCCTCCTCCCTTCTCCTACCCCCTCTTCCTATTTTTTCCTTCCTTTTCTTCTTCCTCCTCCGGCTGTTTCTCCTTCTCTCTTTTCTCTGCCTCTTCCTCCTCCTACTCTTTTTATTCTTTATTTTTTGTTTTTGTAAGACAGGGTCTCTCTATATACTTTAGGCTAATTGTGCACTCATTATGTCACCCAGGCTGTCTTCATTGAGATTCATGATCTTTCTACCTCAGCTTCCCAAGTTCTGATGATTCAAAGGCTATTACATGGAAAAATGATTTGATATTATGGGGAAAGGCATGATATATATGACATAGAAGGCAAATATCTTGGGCATTTCTATGGTAGATACACAGTTTTTATGAGTATAAAAATGATATTGAATTCACTATTTTAGAGGTTGTGAAGATTCAGTAAGTGTGGCTGTAACACCAAGAATAAAGTTAAGGTTTTAGAAATACTAATTTCTGGGCCAGGGATATAGCTCAGAGGCACAAGCACCTGCCTGTCAATTGCAAGGTTGTGAGTTTGAGCCCCTGTACAAAAAAAAAAGTTCAGTGGCATAGAAATATTAATTTCTTTCTATTCTTTAAGAGAATATTGAGAAATTTGAAATTTCAGATTTAATTCTTTATGATTTGATAGTGCATTTTAAAAAGCTTACAAGATTAAATAATTTCTTTACATATGTAAACTTGACATTAGTTGGGATAACTTATATATTACACATATTACTATACCCTGATAGGAAATGAACTAAATGTGTTTTTACCTGATGAAATATAGCTAGCATTTTGTAAAAACCTGAAATTAGCTTTCTTCTTTATCTTTGAGTGTCTGTGCCTGGAGTGGGTTTGTAGTTTCCTATTTTGAGGTTATAATGATATTGTAGAAACCATCTCATGTCATTTCTTGCATAACCAGCTCTTGGCTTTTATGTTTTGGCCCTTGGTAAACTATTTATGATAATGAAAGTTGAAAGAAATTTAATTTCTCATAATAACTGTGAAAGAACATGGGAAAATCTTATTCTATTCCAGCATTTTCACATAGAGGAATTTTTTTGCGTTATCTTATTATAACATTTACAGTTGCATCTCATGGGCATATTCATTTCAAGTTTAGGATCATACACTTGTGTTTTGGTTACAACTTCATTTTTAAAAACTCTGCTCAGTTTGATGGCCTTATTTAGGTGTACATATTTGTCTTTATTCTGTAGTTACCCAAGTATTTCCTTTAGACATTGCCTTTTTACTGTAAACTAGCATATTTCTTCTATTTTACTGTGTGTCTTCTTTCAAGGTGCTTCTTAGGTTTTTTAAAAGTCAGTTAATAATGTCTGTGTATAAACTGCTATCATGGTGAATACACAAATACTTTTCTGTTTGCTAAATATTTGTTTCTCTATTTTTTAGGATGATATTGGATCCTGTTATTCACGAAGTTCTGGAAAGGTAATAAACAGTAATAATAAACGCAACAAATATATTTCTGTTTCATTTCTTATACATGGACTTGAATTATTTATGAGATGATACTTTTAACATTTTTATCATTACTATTGAATTAGAGAACAATTTGAAGTATTTTGTAATTTAGCCTATCAGGGCCACTGGGTCAACTGGACCTGCTACCATGGGCTTGTTTCGTGTGTTCCTCATCTGGTCCTCAGTTGTTCAGGGGGAAGCTTGATGGTAGGCATGTACAGTGCCGAATATCCATGTACCCTGGGTATGGAAATATCAATTTCTGTATTGATAATATTTTGAAATTTCTGCATGTTTGGCTTGACTATTTAGGACATTCTGGACTGTTTGAAAAGTCTACATGGAAGTCCATTTATGGTCAGATATTTAATTCTAGATCTGTCAGTAGATCAAGAAGAGCCAGTGGTATCATCTTAATAGTGAAATACTTTTAGCAATGGTAACCCCATGTGGCTGTCACAGTTTGAAGAGTGTTGTGCTCAATGGGTTCTATGGGACAACCTTGCCTGGTACCATAATGATTAAATGCTACACTCTTCCTCTTGCATCACCTTCTACCTGGCCCTCAGCATTTGTCTTTCCACAGCTTACCCCATCCACTATTCTGTTTTTCATGTGGAAGCTCTTCTTTTTGATGAGCAAGTTAAATAAAGAGCCAGGACTGTGTCTTTGAATATCAGCTCTATTTGCTTCATTTTTTTTTGTAGGAATGGAGATGAATAATATTATCAACTCAAAGGTTTATTCATGGAATTTATTTAGATTAAAACATTGAAGTGTCCCAATAGTAACTCAAAAATATAAAAACGTATGATTCTTGTTATTGTGAGTAGTATTTTTTAAGATGATTTCTGCATTCATATGTGTATTTTTACAAGATTGAGCTATGTGAAACAACCATTTTGATACTTTAACAGTAGTACAATACTTATTTCACATGGCCAAATCCTATACTAATTAACTTACAATTTCTGTTTCATATGTGTGAACCTTTAGTTTATGCTTCTGTTACACATTCAGTACCAAAACCTTTAAAATATAGGCACACTTGAAATATCTTCCTGAAATGATGCATTTCTTTTTGTTTCAGTGAAATAAGACAGCAATACTGATTCTTTTCATGAACTAGTGGTAAGAATGCTGATGAAGTCTATTAAAAGTTTTTGCATTCCTTTTGTAGTCTCATTCTCCCGGCAGGATGTTGTAACACTGGTGGCCAGTGCTATGTCTGTTATTGCTCATAAGCCTAGGTCATATTCTTCTAAATCACATAAATAAATCTATCTTATCTATGTTCTACCTTTTGAATCACTTTTACATTTTTTTGGTGTATTTTCTTTCACAGTAATTTTGGGAGGCAAAATTATAATTATCTTCATCTTTAAAAAAACACTGGAATCATACATTAAATAATTGTACTAAGGGTATAAATCTATTTAATAGTTATCCAGAGAGTTGAAAAAATACCTTCATAATTTCAAAGCTAAGCTAAGCTTTTATAGGCTTCATTGCCACTCTCATTTCTCATAATCGAATAAATAAAAATCCTAAGAGGTTGTTTGAAATGATAATGCAGAATCAAAACATGAAAGGATATCACTCAGCTCTTCTCTTCCTGCTGTATTCTGGGACTCTGTGGTTGCTCAAAAGTATTCCCTGTGTTTTAGAATTTTTAGATTGAGTGCATTAGTTATCAATACAACTTTTAAAATGAGTGTAATGTGAATTTTACCTAAACTCTGAAGAAAAACAAAAATATAGATTGTCCTGTCTCAAGCCCAGAGTATTTTAGTTTATCTTAAACTTTTTGTGAGAATGAAACAACTTCTCCTGTATGAATTTAGGAGTTTTTGTTTTGTCTTTGTGTATAGTACAACCTCATTTACCTGGTCAGCAGCCATTTCACAGCTCCTGGGATGAATGTGGGGTTACATCATCTTCCGTAGTAGTCTTTTACATACGGTTTCAATGCCATATCCTATGAAGTATTAATTTGGTACCTATGCTACCAGAAGACATGACACATACTGCAAATAGTGAGCTGAGATGATTTTTTTGTCTTTCCTTTTTGGGCTCAAATTTGCAATCTTTCTGCCTCAACCTCCTAGAATGCTGGAATTATGGATAATGTACTTCCACACCAACTTTTAAGTATATTTAAAAAAAATTGACACATAATAATTGTACATTTTTATAGGAAATGCTGTGATATTTCAAGATGTGTATACAGCGTGCTAAGACCAGATCAGCGCAGTTGGTACACCTATCACTCAGGCATCTATCATTTCTTCCCTGCTAGCTATTTTGAAATATTCTGTTAATTGTTATCAACCATACTTACTCTGTCTCTCCAGCTGAACTCATGTACCATGATCGATCCTGAGGTGATTTCTTTGGAAACAGGAATTAGGAATTGTAAATATTTTCAAATAAGGAATTCAGTTAAGTGAGTTGTACATGTCTGTAATCAATCCCAACTACTCAGGATGCTAAGGCAGGAGGCATATACATTTGAGGCCGCATGGAGAACTTAGTGAAATCCTGTCTCAAAACAGAATTTATAAAAAGGGCTAAGGATTGAACTCCCTGGGTTCAATCCTCAGTACTCCCCAAAAGTCAACTGAGGCAAGAAGAGACTGGGAGCAGCTGTCTTTTATAGCCAATGTGATAGATTCTTCTACTTTATATTTTCAGTGTTTTGGGACTGTCTCTCTGGTCACTGGCTGCTCTGGGCATCCACTCCATTGCCTTGTGCATTAGTGCTCTGCCTGGCCTATCCACTGGCCTTTTGTCTTTCTTCCTTGTCGTGATTTCAGAGATCATGGTACCAGAGCATGCTGGACCCTGAGGATGAAGTCCCTCTTAGCATGTGTCCCATCCCCTGACGCTTAGTGTCTAACCATCATTGCCAACAAGACAATGTTTAGGGGCTCAGGAGGTTACATGGTATCCTTTATCAGAATTTCTTTTAAGGAATGTCCTAAACCAGTATTAGAAATGTGAAGAGGAGGTGGGAGTTTATAGTGTACAAACTCAAGGGCTGCCTGGATATATTCTGAGTTAATGATATAAGACGACCATCAGTAAAAATGAAGAAAAATCTTTTGTTACAGGTGGTATCTCATTGTTTTCCCTATCTCCTCTCCACCCCTTTGATCACATGTTTCTGTATGAGGTGAATCACATGGCATCACTTAAGACACTGGAGTCAATTTTAGAAAGAATCGTATACCCCAGCCCCTTGCCTAGGCAAGCCTGTGATTTATGTATGTAAATGTGCATTGACATCCACAGATATGTATGCTGTCAGAACGTTCAGTTTCCCTAACAGAGTGAAAGGTAATGTGAGCCTTTGCATAGAATTCTTTTGTCTCTGAACTATGGAGTATGAGTAAACTACAACAGTGCCATGTCCTGTCAGGCAGAGTCTGCACCCCAGTGACACAGTTCTCAGAACTGTCAGAATTAACTCAAGCCTGATTCAGGGTGTGGGTTACAGTGCAGCTCATGAAAAATGCCAGGGTAATTTTACGTGCTTGCTTGCCAAAGTTTGTCTTCATCTGCAGATGGCACAGATCAGAGCTCCTACAGAGCTGGCCCCATGGTTTCCTGAAGGTCTTGATGTAGATACTGACTTATGTTCAGTTTAGATGTGAGAGTGCTCTGCTGCAGTCTGTCATTTTGCTTCTCAGCAGCTCAGCTGTGACACTCCACAGTGGGTCCTCCTTGAAAGCATGTGGTCCATAGGAGGGAAAACTTCCCATTTCCATTTAGGAAAATCAGCCCCTAATCATATTTCTGTGATGGTCAAGAAAGACATGTTTGCATTGATCTGTATTCTAAAAAAAGAAGTGTGTTATTGTAGGCCTTTTAACACATGGGTCAGCAATGAAAATGTATGTGGGAAAGACTGAAAAAGTAATGCCTCTTCATCAGAGTGGTTTAAAAGGTATGCAATGTGGTCATCTAGAAATCAATTTATGTACAACTCTTTAGTTAACATCTTGTTATCACATGAAAGTAACTAACAACATCTTAGCACCCACCAGCTTGTAATTTATGGCTCAGCAGGCAAAGATTCAGAAGCCAAAACTGTTAATCTCAACCTGCCATAAAATGTTGCTATCTGAGATCCTTCTGCCCCTGAGAAAATCTAATTTTTCAAATGCCCTTCCATTTCCCAGAACCACTTCAAAGTTGTTAAAGATTTCAGAAATTAAAGTCTGACATCATGGTATATTTTCTCCCAGACATCTGATGCTGTTTCCTGTCTCCCTGAAGGTGGAGGAATAATCAGGTTTTTTTTCCCCTGCAGAGTTTTACATTTCCATCAACTGTATAAGAGTTCCCTTTTCTCTGCTTCCTCATCTACATTTATTTTTTATTTTTATTTTTTTTGTTTTTATAATATCCATTCTAACTGAGAGGAGATGGTATTTCACTGAGTTTCATTTTTCTGATGATCAATGACATTGAACATGTTTTCATATACTTGTCTGTATTTATTTCTTCTTTTGAGAACTATTTATTAAGATCATGTCTCCATTTTAGAATTAGGTTACTTGTTTTTTTACTATGTTTTTTGTGACCTTTATGTATATAGAGATTAAGTCTTTGTCAGATGAATATTGGCAAATATTTTCTTCCATTATGTAGGCTAACTTCTTGTGAATTGCTTCTATATCTTGTTTTATTTAGTATTAGTGTTTGTCTTGTCAATTTGTATGAGCTTTTTAATATATTAATACTATTAATCCTCTAGCTTTCATTTCAGTGGCAGCTGTTTTTCTACATTGTCTTTGCCTTTTAATTCTCTGTATGTTATGATTAATCCTCAAAATTCAATTTAAACAATTTTGTAAACTGTTACTCTCCAACTGTGGTAGAATTGTTAGTGGTAGAATTGTTTCTCCATATGTAAATGTTTAGAAAACATATTTAGGTAAAATTTAGGGTCATTTGTTTTGGAAACATGCGTGAAAAGGTAGGCTTTGGTTATGTTGGCTTTGAATTCTAAGTTAGGAGACAAGTATAGTATGGATGTGCTTCATAGTAAATTGGAATCAATCATAATATTAGTATTCTTGAATGTTAATCTCTTTTGAAGCAGAGTAATAGATTCAAGCTGTCTACATTAAATAATAGTACCTTGCTATTTTTTAGCTATTGTAGATGCTCTCTTTTTGGCAGTCTTTTTAATGAATTTGCCCATCTAAATTCATTACCAATTACCCTGAAATAGCAAGGTTAAGGTTCGATCGACCTTCTTTAAGTTTGTCGTGAGCAACGTGGTGCTCGCTTGGGTAATGTGATGGTTGTTTCTTGGCCACACATCACCTCCTTCCAGAGAGCAATGCAGGTTGGGGTGCAGAGCGAGGACTCTGCTGTGGAGGTGCCTGGGAGTCTGGCAGACCCCAGACTTAGTTACTTACTAGGAATTGTGAACAATTTGCTTGACTGCTTTGATCCCTGGTTTCCTGATTTCTGAAGGTAAATGTCATAGGATTGTTTTAAGAATTAAATGAGAATGGTCCATTCTTCAAAATGTTCCCAGCACATGTGTTTGATAAATTTTAAATATCACCAGAATTTTCATGCAGACTCCCATTCCTCTTTCATTTTACTCAACTGCCAGCATTCTAAGCCCATTTTCCATGCAGTATGTTTTAAAATGTTAGTGCCAAGTAACAAAATGATTATGGAGACTTAAAAATTTTAATAACATAGTAATGAAGCAGTAGATAAAAGCTTGGTGATGAATCTAGGAAAAGACGCTGTAGAATCTAGTTTCAGAATGGTTACAGTTTCTCTTAATGCTTGCTTCCCCAGATCACATTCCACACACCACTGTATCTATTTGTGATATTCCAAAAGTTGGATTAGATATAGATATAGAATGGGGCTGGTGGTATAGCTCAGTGTTAGAGAGCCTGCCTGGCCTGTGGAAGGCCTTGGTTCAGTGTTGAACAAGATTTGAAAATATTAATCTCATTTTAGTCTTTAATGATGCATGTCTGGCTATATATGTATATTATCACTGATTACAATGTAGATATTGCTACATGTAATATGTATGATTATACACATAAACCTATGTGTATATATAAAATATGTAGTGATGTAAATTAAAGTTCTAGCTCCATGCCAAGCCTTGCTGCTGATAAAAGGTACTCTTTTAATTTATCCCAGCAGACAGAACTTCCATGTGATAAGTACTGTTCACTCAAAGCTACAGTGATATGTTTCTTCACAATAGAGTATAATACTTCCTGTTGCCCACTGCACATCCTGTGACTCCCGGCTCAAGATGTTATTGGAATAAAAAATGATTTTTGTCTCAGACTGTAAAGAAATTAAGACATATATGTAATCTTCCTTAGGTTCATGAAAGAGGAAAAGAGTTCCTATTAGCCAGTTGTCATTTATTTTCTGAGCCTGTAGTCTGCCTGTACTTAATTACTTTAAAGGTAGTAGTAAAAGAAAAAGAAAGGACCAGTGTTAATTGAGGGGCCCATGCATGCCTCAGGATGTTATCTCATTTGATTCTGCACTGGCTCTGTGGAACTGGTTTGATTATTCCCAGTTCATGAGTGGGAGAACAGAGGCTCCAAGTAGCTAGTATGTAGCAAGGCTCTGATTTGAATGTAGATCTTACTGAATCCTCAAATTATGTTCTTTCCAAAGTCCACAATGCCTGCTGATATGTTTAGTTAAGAGAGACCAGGGAGATTGTGCCAGGTTTTCTGGGTATGATATTTGAAGCATCAGCTCTGGCTGGCTACCTCCAGGAAGCAGCTGGTAGCTGATCTGTCCCCTTGGTCATAAGCTCCTCATCTCTATGACTGTTCTTTGGTTTGGGCTACATTTTCACTCTTTGCTACTCACCTTGAATCTCTGACTTCTATCCTGGCTCCAAGCAGTATTTTATATTTGCTAGATTTGTGTTGTAACTAGTAAAGTCATATTGACAACAATTATTTACCTCACTTATTTAGTTCGATTTTGATCCAGTATTTTGGATATCCAGCATTAATATGTGGCATGTATAACCTCCTGAGAAAATCACTGAGCAATTAAGATGTCAGCCTTATCAGGGTCCTGAACACTATGCTGATAGGTACTTGGAAAGGATACAGACAGAACATATGCTACAACCTTCTGGCATGTAAATATATTGGTGTTTAATAGAAAGTTTCAAGATTTGATAGGCTTCCTTTTGTAATGATTTGGGTAATCTGGGCTTAATTCAGCCTCTTAGTAAAATGAGTTTTTAAAAATACATGTGTTAGAAAGGAGGGAGGTGCATGGTATAAGCAAAAGTATGTGAGATTGAAAGTCAAAATGATGTAAGCTCAAATTTCAGTCCTGTGCTACACAGTGTGAGTGTCCTTGGACAAACCACTTTCCGTTTGAACTCTGGTCATTCATCTGTAAAACAGATATGATACCTACCACATGGGGTTGTTTATAATACCCACTACAGTGCACAACATAAGCATCTCTGAGTAATATTAGTTCTGTGCTCCTGGACCCAGGAAATAATAGCTTTCTAATTTTTCTTCTTCAATGAATGCATGTAATTTGGGGAAAGTTTGATTCAGTAACCCATTCCTTAAATAAGATTTAGATTTTTCTTTACAGTTCTAAATCTGTTCTAATTCAAATGAAAGGTTAAACCCTCTTTTTTCCTTGATACCTCTGCCTAAGATAGACTTGAACTCAACATTCAACAGCTTGTTGGGTATAGTCCATACATCTGTTAAGTACAAGTGTTCTTCCTGCCAGATCTGGGGTACAGTGAGAGTCACATTTTCCCAGCAGACTCAGCTATTGATGATTCCAGCATGACATTTATCATGAAGTGGGGGGTCCTTTTGAAACTGTGCAGAAGCTGCAGTGATTAATGTGGCAGGTCAAGGCTGACAGCTACAGAAGGGGGCACTTCTCAGTGGGGCATGGACTATGTTCCATCTTGGATTCTTCTGTGAATTCTTTACGTCTTAAGTCCAGCCTCTCTCACCTGCCTTCCTCCTTCAGTGAACTCAGTAGTCCCTGTAATGATGTTCAGTGTGTCTATCTAAGGCTGGTGGTTCATGAGTAAAAGTGCCACAAGGTTTTATGTCAGTCTACTATTAGACATACTGTCCAGCATGAATGACTATACTTTCAGTTCAACAGATATACTCAGGGCTTTCATATATAAGGCATACTTTTCAATGAAAAAGTAAATATTTTAATCACCAACTGAGGGAAGATTACTCTTTACAGAGATGTATGCATTAGAAAGGATTCTATTTACTTTTTCTAAATTATCTCATGAGACCAATTAATTTGATTAATGTAAAGCTTTTAATGCTTGCATTATCAGTGTTCCAAAAGCAAACGTTTCCCAATCCAATTCATAATACTGTTTGTTTTGGTTCTAATTCAACTATCAAAAAAATTAAGAAATGTGTCATTTTAAAAAACCAGGAAATATGGGGAACTGGGAAATGAGTACCTCTCAATTTCACATTCCTTTTCTAATTAACAATATTGCTGCACTTAATTTTGTGCTAGTTTGGAGTTTAATGATAAAGCTGTATTTTTATTTTCCCAAACATTTCTTTACAGGCAGAAATAATCTGAAATTTGTCACTTTCAGTGAATAGTTTGAAGCCTAGGAGATAAATTATCCCAGCATGACAATTTCTACATCATGACTTGAGGGAGCAGGAAATGTTCCGTAGTCAGAAAGAGCATTTGGCAGTGTGTCCATGCTTTCTGTTATGGGACATTATTTGATTTTTAGACTATTCATATGAAATGGGCAGAGAAACTTTTACTGATATAACTTTAGAAATGAAAAAGCTGGCATTCAGTTTATATGTTCTGCACAAGGTCACACCATCGACCTCTTTGTGAATTGAGCCCAGTCTTAGCCTAGTGCTTTTTCCATTATTCTGTTACCTGAGCTGGTCATTTAAGAGACCATAGGCCCCACTGACATGGTTTTCATGTGAGATCCTGTCTTTCTTGGTGGCCTGGACATTGAAAAGTAATGGTAGAATCTGTAACTAAGTGTAGAAAAACTAGCACCAGTCTCTGTGTGCTTATGAGTCTTTTACCTGTGTCTCTGCTTTTCCCTTTTTGAAGAGCATTTGAGTCTATGGGCTCACCACACTTGGTCATGTGTTAGGAGATGAAACAGACTGAAAATTGGCCTGTGCCTATTATGCTAATGCCAGTTATATTTACTGATCATGTTTATCAGATTCAAGGTTTTAAGCTGATCCTCCCTAGAGATGCATTGCTTATTTTGGGGACATGTCTGGTGCCATGGTTAGCCATATACAAGGCTGGTACAAGACTAAAAGATAATTCTTGTATTAATATGTGTGCTAGAAAATTAAGACTGCAAAACATAATATGATCTTATAGACTCATGGAGTGTAGTGTGAATGCTAGTGCTTGTGGAGAAAGGTCCACTTTTTCCCTCTTAACTCTTGAACTTAGCATTAAGCTATGTGGAGCTTAGTTACTTGGTTTCAGTGATGAGCCACACTTTTTATGGATGTTGGAACCTTTCTTTCTCATGTGCAAGTTGCCTGCATATTGCTAAACAGTAGCCTCTTATTGAAAATGTTTGAAGAGCCTCCTAAAGCATTAGAGAACTTTCTTCCAGTTACTTGATTCTAAAAATCTTAAGGTGTGTTGTTCAATCCACCTTTTCTTTTTTCTTTGGAAAATTTAGGTAACTTTGAAAAATATACTGAGTAGTTGGCTTCTATTTCCACTGCTCTAGCATAGAAATTTCTTACTGGCTGGAACTGCTGCTTAGATTGGTTGCTAGGCAACCAGGAGAGGAGCTCACAAGCTTTGTCACAGGCCAGCAGTGAAAGGAGAACAGTGTTCTCTTGATTATGTACTTTGTTTGTTTTGTTCTATTTTTTTATTTGTTCTTGTTTTTGGTATTGTTTATTTACACCTTTTGGTTACTTTTTACTTATGGAAATGCCTTTTCTAGAGACACTTCGTTGAAGGTGTTTAGGTTTGATTTCACTACATAAAAAAGTGAGCTCTGCCCCCAAAGCAGTAATTGTTGAAGAGACTTTGAAGCAGATGAAACAGTTCTTATAAAGGCAGGATAGAGTCAGATACTGCTTTAAATACTCTTTTATTAAGAAAACATGCATATAGTTTTGCATTCTTTCTGCTATTCACTTTTACTTATTGTGCACTCTGACATAAATCAGTGACTGAATGTATAGTACCTTCCTCTTTACTGTCCTTGACTGTCATCTGTGAATAGATCATTTAAACCTTTTTAGTCAGGATTTGTTCCAATTGAAATTCTTTTTAGCATCTTTAAAAAAAAATTTGTACTGACCTTCAAAGATGATTGTCTTACAAATATTAACAAAGCAGCTCTTACACAAATGTTTGATAAATCTTCATAACTAAGACTTCTATTTCAATGACTTATTTCCTGTTACACTTTTATATTTATTGAGAGAGGCTCAGGATATGCCTCAGAACTATTTATAGTATTCTTACAGGTGGAGAAAGGGAGATGGGGACATGGAAATGATACTGGTCTTAGTGTCTCAGTAGAAACTGCATATCAATGAATTTGAAACTGACATCTGGCAACATTGCACTATATGTTTGTGAACTAGTAGCTTGTGATGACTAAGAAATAGTAATAGTAAGGAGCCAAATTATTTTCACTAGGAAAAGTATTAAACCCATTTTCTTTCTGAGGTTTTCACTGTGCTGGTGTTTCCTGCAATGCCATAACCATGGGAGGCAGATTTTACTAACGCACTGGTGAACTGTCTTACAAAATAAGTGTTTCATATTGTGATCTCTTAACTTTTTTTTCCTGTAGAAATAGCACTTAGCTTTTTTTTTTTTCCTGAAAATGGCTATGGAAATTATTTAAAGAAGTGATACGGAACATTAAAACTACTATCAATGTTTTTGAAATTTTAGGATTTATTTGTATATAAACTTTATAATTTTCCTTTTCCCTCCTAATTTGGCTGATAGTAAAGAAAATATTTTTTGCTTTATTTGCTTTTTAAAATATAAATACTTTGCATTTGATTGCATGAGGCCATGGTCACATTTTATTTTAATTGTTGAAAGTATTTGGGCTGAGCTATCTTTACCATTTGTGGGCTTGCATAGCAAATGGGGTCTTAGTCCAGGCCACTGTCCCAGGAGTTTGTGTGTGATATGTCAGTACATCAAGGGCTGTTGGAAAAAGGCCTCTTCTTGCCTTAGAGGTCACATTCTCTTTAGGTTCTTTGTTGAAAAGTTGAAAGTGAACTGTTTAAATCAAACCATAAAACAGTGCTGATTTGTTTCGTTTCCTCAACCCACAAGCATTTGCTGAATAAGGCCTTTCCCAAGTTTCCAGACAAGTGCAGCAGATACATTGTGTATCACATGTGACACTCTCACACGGACACTTTTTAAAAACTACTTTTGCAGATGGCTTACACTTGTGAACCCCTTCTTTGGAGAAATTTAAATATGGAATATGGAATGTCAGAAGTCAATTCTATTAAAAAAGTTACAAAATGATTTTAAATCTGCAATTAAGCAAGAAATATGCTTACTGATGCTCTACTCATCAGTGAGATCCAGCAAAGGGCTTATATCAGCTGTAATCTTTGAAATCATCATGAATTTAAGCCACGTCATGAAGTATTTGCTTAGATGTAATGTGATGGGAAATATCTGTTATCACAAGTTCTGTTTATTCTACTTTGATTTGTATCATATCTATATTTGTAATGGAAGGAAATGGTAAATTTCAGTGAAATTCTTGTGAAAATGAATGTATACTCTTCCCCATCTAAACTTTAGTCACAGACCCATGGCAAGGATCCATATATCTCAGTGTAAGAACACCAATCTACATGTTCCCCACTGACACAAACAATAAAAGATAATACAAAGCTATGAAACATTGTTTTCAGACAATAAACTCTGAGATTTAAGTCCTTGGAGGGTATTCTAGTTGATATGAGTATTTTACATTATATTAAGCATACATGTTAACTGCGGCAAATTAGTTTCAAACATGTATATTTTCCATGTGGCATAATTATCAGGAGAATAGAATAGTCAATAGTTATAGCAGATGCCTAACACATGGCCCTTTGCCAAATTTCCATTTTATAGTCAAGGGAGGATAAGAAATGAAGCCATAGTTTAAGTGGAGAAATTTTGTCTAAATAGTAATAGACCAAGGAGGAATATCTAACTCATTAATGAGTAATGCCAGGAAACATTCATAAAATCTTCTATATAAATAATAGTATCAATTTCATAAGTATTTGTGAGAAATATATGAATTAATATGTAACACTAAGAGTTATGCCTGACACATGCATAGTAAGGCCTATATTAGTGTTGCTGTTACAATTCCAGTCTAAACTTTTACTGCAAAGTCTTAAAAAGTCATCTGTCTATATTTAAAGGGAGATATTAAAAGCAGGCATAGTGGTACATGCTTATAATCTTAGTACTTGGGAGGCTGAGGTGCGAAGATCACTGAGTTTAGGACCAGCATGGGCTACAGAATGAGAGACTGTCTTAAAAAGCAAAAGTAAAAAAATAAAGAGGAATTTTATGCATATATAAGCATTACACACACATAGTCTATGTGAAACATAAATAACCATTGCAGTATGTATTGTTCTATATCCTGGACATATCAACTAAAGTCTTTCTGTACAGAGTTGCTTTTTACTTTTAATAAACCTTTTATTTTAGAATAGTTGTAACATTACTGAAAAGTTTCAAAGATGGTAGAGTTCTTAGACTCCATACACAATTTCCCCTACTGTAAGCATCTTATGTTATCATTGTCAAAACTAAGCAACCAATGGTGCCACATTGGTATTAACTAAACTCTGTGATCTATTCATATTATACCGGTGTTTCCCTAATGCCCCTTTTTAGTTTTGCAGGATATTATTTTTATTCCCTGTGTCTACTATAGTCTTCCCCTTTCTGTGGTAGTTTCACAGATTTTCCTTGTTTTTGTTGACTTGACAGTTTTGAGGCCTATTGGTCAGGTATTTTTCGAGTGCTTCTCAATTTGAACTTGTGTGATGTTTGCTGTTACACTGAGGTGATGGGGTTTGGGGAGTTTGATTTCCGAGGTGAAGTACTATGCTTGTTACATTGTATCAAAAGTAGCTGCTGTCCTTGTGACTTGTTACTGAGGCCACAAACCTAGATGGTTAGAATGAAGTGTTTGCCAGGTTTTACACTATTAAAATTCTTCTTACTCCTTTTCCATATTCTGTTTTTTTGTTTTGAAATGAATCATGAAATTCCTTATAAGGGGAATAGTTGTGTATCTGTGTGTTTAAATACTTTATAATAGTCCATTGAACTTTACATGACATATGAAAAGTCTTGTCTTACCCCACCCCCGCCCCTAGGATGGTTTCAAGGTCAGCTGGAGTTGATAGCAACTAAGGCACATAAAGCAACTAAATGCTGTAAGGTTGGATTGATTATCTGGGGCTAGAGGTCTGAGCATCTATTGGGAGGATGACCTTATGCAATATAGCAAATATGGGGGATTTCCTTCTGTCTTGTCTTTGAAGGCCAAAATTATTTTCACTGTTTTGCTTTGTTCTGATTAATTGTTTTGCTCTGTTCAGTATTCCATGTTGATTGGTTTTATAGTGTTCTGTTTTTTATTTGATTTTGCTTTACCTGATTGAATGGACAATTATTATGAAGATAACAAGGTATATTATGGTAGCTATTTTTGTTATCCCAGTATCTTGCCTGAGGTTCTGTACCAGTTTCACTGCATTATCTTCATTGGCTTTGTTCTGTCTTGTTTTGTTATATTTTACTATCTTTAAAATAAAAAAGTCTATTTTTGACATCCATTAATTCTCCCTAGAATAAAAATCAAATCTAAAACTTTAGAAGATGTGGTTAGTCAGGTTTTCTGTAACTGGGACATAATACCTGACATCTTCAATTTACAAAGGAGGAGAGGTTTAGTTCTATGCCCGTTTAAGGCTGTTCAGTCCATGGTCGACTGTTTCTAAGGCAGGAACATAGTGGTGGAAAGGCGTGGCAGTGCAGAGGAGCTCAGTTCATGATGGCCGAGAGCAGTGGAACAGCACCAGTGGGCAAAAGACCAGAGACCAGATGTTACCCCAAAGCCATGCTACTGGTGACCCACTCAAACAAGCCCATAAGTGTGCTCCACTGGTCCAGCCCCTAGGTGGACCCCAGAATCAATTAAATTGACAGTCCACCTTAACCACCATCTCCAAATCTAACCTCTCCTTCCAGATATATTACTTTGAGATGCTTCTCTTTAATGCCCAGATAGCTTTCTCTCTCTTTTTCATTTTAAAAGTTTCCTTCTTTTCCTTCTTTTTAAAAATTTATTTCTTTTATGCTTTCTGAGGATAGCTGAATTCAAAGCTAACCAGTGTGTTACTTTGTCAATATTCATAGAAGGTGCTTGCTAAACCACTTATCTGAGAGGAAATTATTCTAGGTGACTAAACAAGCAGTCTTTCATAAAATCATGTGTTTGAAATAATACCTAAGAATGCTGCTGTACTATAACACTGTAGCATAGAACATCAATGGGTCCCCATGTATTTTGGGGTTCTATTCAATTAACAGATTATTTCCTGAGTTGCTGCCGTGTTTCTGCCATGCTTTTAGTAGGAGGAAGACAAATCGGTGGACTCTTGCAAGGAAGCTCATGTGCCTAGTGGGAAACAAAGAGAATAAACATTAAAAATCAATGGATAAGGTTATAAAGTGCTTTGAAGAAAATAACCATTGTGACATGCTAGTGAACAACTTGATCGTGGTGGTTATTCTGGAACTGGCTTAGGTTTTGAGGGTAGGGAAGTCTTTATGAGACAGCAGTGACACAGAAAGCTTAGCATGCAGGATCAGGCAAGAAAACTCAGAAGAGCTTTCCAGCAAAATCTAGAGCTGCCGTGGGATAATGGGACAGAGGGAAAGAGTGGTGGGAAGACAGAGTTGTAGAGAAGGGATCCCAGGAGAGCCAGTGCCTGATTCCCAGGCAGAGTTGTATTTTATTGAAAGTGCTCAGATGGCTTGAAAAAGTGGGGCAGTGACAAGCTTTTGTAAAGAACCTTCTAGATAACATGTTAAGAAGTGAACTGGAGGACAGAGAAACAGGGATATCAGTTAAGGGATCCTGTGAGAGGCTGGTGAGAGACAGATAATGACTTTGACTAGAAAAGTATCTGGACCTAAGTGGAAGAGTTGGAATGTTTTGGGGTTAAGCTGTCAAAATTTGTGTTGTATTATTGCAGCAGCAAGAAGCCAACAGGAACTGTATGGCAATTTGATGACACAAAAATTGCCTCAAATATGAATCATGCTTTGTGTGAGTGTAATGCTAGAAATATTTGACTTACAAAATGTATCATCAGCATTATATTTTTGATTAATTCTGTAAGAGTAGTATCAGCTGTTCACATTAACACACTAGAAATAAGATAGTCATGCCTAGTATAATTTAATTCACATATCTAGTAACAGAAGAGAAATCTTCCTTACCAAATTAATGAGCTCTTAATTTTTAATATCTGATAAGTCTGCCATAATTTTCAAGCAATATAAGAATTTGTCTTAGGGGCCAGTAACAAACTGGGGTTTTAGTCGTCCCATTTATGTGATCTTTAATCCTTAGCAAATTCTTATTTTAGAAACAGTATTTTTGATTGACATCATTTTGATGTCAGTGATTGTAATGTTTAGTAAAACAAGTTTCAACTATTATTGGTATTTAATTTTGAAATAACAAAAGTTTCATTGTTGCAGCTATTATTTTTATACAAAATGCCTTGATAAAGTGTTTTATACAGCTTTTTTGTGGAATGAATAACGATAGTCACAATTTTGACATTTTGAGTTATAACAAATAAAGCAATTCATTTTACAAAGATATGGAATTTAACATTATAGCGAGTAGTTTATTTTAAATTTTGAAGGTAATATTTTCCTCCTTGTATAAAGAAACAGTTGTTAAAATAAAAAAGCTTCATTAATGAGGTTTAATTTAATATTTCTAGTTAGGAATAGTTCATTTTTATATCATAGAAATAAGAGTTTTCTAAGAAATTGAGATAAAGAGAAGGAAATATTTGCTTCTTTTATAAAGTTTTTAAAAGTCCTGTGCAAATAGATAAATATTACTGAAATTAAGAATGTTGTTGATATGCTGTCTGTACCTCTTGTCTGTTGATCAGGGCAAGTATATTTATTAGAATTTGATAACTCTTAGTAAACCATGATCTTGTTAAAATGTACCAGATATTCCTGCATTCTTGATTTTCTTTAAAGAATGGAAAGCTGTAAGTTAAAATGGGTTTTCCTAGCAAAGTCTAAGTTTAGAATAAAGAATTCTGGCCAAATGTATTGTTAGGCATGTAACTAACTCTATGTGGTGAATATTCTTTAGTGTCACCTCACTGCAAGTATCAGGAATATTTTAATGAGCGAAGTCCAGAAATAGGAACCACTTTAAAATATACACTTGAAGAATGGTAAAAATGAAGAGACATGGGAAGTTGCTTCAATCTTTATTAAGAAAGAATATTTTGATATTATATCTTACTATTGTTTTCCAATGTAATTTTATTTTTAAATATTATTTTTACCCATTCTTTTAATTTTTTTATTAATATATGTTTGCCATACATAATAAACACATTCACCATGGGGAAGTGGTATATATACATAGTGCATCTTGATCCTGTTTAGTTTCCTCCCCTCTCCCTCCTTCCCATCTCTCACATTCCTAGGTTCCCTCCCCATCATCTTATTCTTAAGGATGTGGTTCCTGAAGCTCAAGAAGGTTCTATTTTCAAAGCATTACAGAGAGAGAGATGGGGAGAGGATTAGGGAGAGAGAGGGAGGGAGGAAGGGAGGGAGAGAGAGAGAGAGAGAAGAATGAGGAGGAGGAGGAGAAGGAGGAGGGAGGGAAGGAGAGAATGAATGAGAAAAAATGGAAAGATGCCCTTGTGAATCCTGGTGATCCTTTGATTGTATTTCCTTGCACAAGGAACGAGGCATTTAGAGAGTGGCACAGAGGCACAAAAGTGGCATGACATAATCTTCTCGTGAAGAATTTTAATCTTGTTTTGGAAGGAGAATCCTACTCATGTATATTTGAACTCTTACTGTACCTGACTCAACATGAGAGACCTGTGGACAGTGGGAAAGGCTACATCTAGTCATGAGAAGAAGTTCCATCGAGTTTTGCATTTGAGCCACTTTTAAGGGTCATGCAAGTAGGAATAACCAGTAGAAATAACAGGGAAGGCAATGAAAGTGGGAAATGACAGCACCTATTCTGCCTCTTCTATTACAGCCAACAACTGTGTTACTTTATGTGCCTCAGGGTAGCATGCAGAGTGCCCTGAACAGAGAGGCTAATTAATATATACAACCACATAGATGTACAGTGTTTTTGTATGTTGATAGTATGCAAATTGTGTTTCAGTCAAACAAGGCATCATTCCATACAATATATTCATGGTACAATATCTTGGCAGTCTGTTTTCGTTTTTCTTAGTACATGTTTGTAGTATATAGTGTGGATGTTCCTTGTAGGGAGTTGGTGCATCTACACAACACACCTTAATTCCTTTTTTTCATCTTCTTTGCCTTTTCTCCCTCCATCTCTTGTTGCCCTACCCATTTGAGAAAGATCTATCCCCCTACTTCCTATTATCTGTCTTTTATTTTGCTCTTCATTTATACTTTGGGTTCCTCATGTAAAGGAAACCATGCAATGTTTAAGCTTGTGTGTCTGACTTATTGCACTTAGCATTATGGTCTCAAGATGCATCTGTCTTCCTACAAATGACTCAAAGTCGTCTTTCTGTGGCAAAGCATCACTCCATTGTGTGTAAAATACCATATCCTCTTTATTCATTCATTTGTCTGTGAACATACAGGCCATCCCAAGATCCAGGTCCTATCAATTGTGTTGCCATAAACATGAGCATGGTTGTAATATCTTTAACTCTTTTGAGAAGAAAACTAGAAGAGGAATAGAATACTTGGGGAAAGTGAACCAGATTTTTGAAAAATCTCTGTTGTTTTCCATTGTACTTGTACTAATTTACATTCTTACCAACAGTGTATAAAAGTTCCTGTCCCTGCCCCCAGCTTCTCCAGTATTTGTTATCATTTGCTTTTATTTTTTAAAATTTTATTTTAGTTACTAGTACACATGTGTAGTACATAATGTTTACATTCCTTGTCAGAAGTTCATACTTGCACATTACACATCTTAATTCATTTTTCCATCCCCTTTCCCTTCCTTCACCTCCACCTTATTTCTTGATTCCTTTCCTTTTCTGGGGTACATATTTGCAGTAGATAATGTTTACATTCCTTGTGTTGAATTCATACCTGTATGTAACACATGTCAAGTTTTTTTCATTCCTATGGTGAGTTAACTAATGGTCGATTTGCAACTCGCACCTGACCTGAATCAGCGTGGTATTTTGGGTGTGGAAGGCCCAACTGAGGATTGTTGCCAACATCATAAAATGAGAACTGAAGAGGAAGATGGCATGCTATTGCTGGAGAAGCTTGTTCTGGTTTTCCTGATATGATCTCAGCTGTTCTCATTGTTGGAGAAGCTTGGATCCTTGCTGTCACTGAAGATGGCAGCTATTCTCTTTAGGAGAGCTCTCGTCCTTACATTGAGCATCCTTTTCTGGCCCCAGTGAAGATCTTCAGCCTAATGGCATAGATCATTCATCCCCCTGGTTCAGACTTTCAAGTTTCCACCATTGACCTATGGGCCTTCCCATTCCAGATCCTTGGTACAGACTTATATGAGACATTGTCGTGGGCTCTAGGCCTCCAGCTGGACTCTTGAAGGACACTGCCATGGGCTTTAGGCCTCCAGCTGGCCTCATTTAGGACATTGTTGTGGGATCCAGGATGGATTCTTTCTCTAGTGCATGGATAGATCTCTTGCCACTCCTCTGTGTTAGATTTTTTTGGTAAATATTGTAAAATAATCCTATAAAGTATGTGTCTTGTATTAAATCTATTCCTTTGCAAACCCTAACTATAGTTCTCTAACCCTGCTCCATTTTCCTTTAATGTCTTGATCCCCCTCCCTTTCAGAAAGCTTTGTCTCCCTATTTCCTATTATCTATCTTTTGTTTTGCCCTTTATGTTTATTCTACATATCTCATATGAGAAACCATGTGCTCTTTAAGCTTGTGTTCTGTTTCACTTCACATTATTGTCAAAGGGTGCATCCATCTTCTTACAAATGACTCTACTTTATCTTTCTTTATGAAAAGTAGTACCCCATTGCATGTAAATACCACCTTTTCTTTATCTGTTTGTTTGTTGATGGACATGTAGGCTGCTTCCAAGATTTAGCTGTTATGAATTGTGCAGCTGGAAACATGGATATGCATGAATCACTATGATACAATGTCTTCAAACCTTTTGGAAAGATAAGTAAAAGGAGAATAGCTGGGTCAAATGGGATTTCTAGCTTTACTTCTTTTGAAGAATTTCCATGTTGATTGTTATGTTTTTACTAGTTTATATTCCCACCAATAGTACAGAAGGGTCATTTTTTCCCCCCACAAACTCTCCAGCATTTGTTGTTACTTGATATCTTTCTTTTAAAATTTTATTTAAAGGAGGGGGGGAAGCAAAACAGAAAAAAGGGTAGAAACAATACAGAATTTCAAAAAAAAAATAAGCAGTAAGAAATCACTATTTGATACATTACATCTTGTCTTCTTGGATATAGTTGTTCAAGTTACAAAATTAAAGCATACAAAGTGGGCATTCAAACAGTGAGGCTGCAAACAGTTCTGTTCACTGATCCAACAAAAAGTTAGTAACATGGTTATCAATCCTACACACTTAAGTATACATTACAGTTATCTCTTTTAGAGCACTTTCTTTTCCTCCTCTTGCTTTTTAAAAAAAATTTTCTATTTAAAGAAAAAATTTTGAAACAGAAAGAGGGTAGAAAAAATACAAAATCTCACAAACAAAACAAAACAAAAACAAAAAAACCAAAAATAGTAACCAGTAAAAAATCACTAGTTGATAATTACATACTTTCCTCTTAGATGCAGTTGTTCAAGTTACAAAAGTAAAGTCCACAAAGTGGACATCCAAACGGTGAGACTGCAGTCAGTTTTGCTCATCTATGCAACTAAAACTTTAGCAACATGATTATTAATTCCACACACTCAAACATACATGCAGTTATATCCTTGAGAATACTCTCTTTTCCTTTTTTTCTTTACAATGACTAGAATCCATTCTCATAAACTACTTAGAAGTTCTACATATGTATAAGTCTATACACATATACCTAGCCTTTCTGTATTAGAGGGAGAACCAAATCAAAACAAGTCAGCAATACAAATTGCTAGAGAAACACGAAATGAAAAGAACATACAAAAACACAACACTAGGTGTGCTACAGTAGTTACTATGATGTCTCTTGTTATTTTCAATAAAATTGTCTATATCGTCAAATATAATATAAACTTAGAATTGCTTTACACTATTAATAAAATGTAAACATTGGAGACATTATAGGACTTCAAAGGCAGTTAATAATCAAACCAGAGTGGGTATCCTATTGAATCCTGTCATCTTCAGAGTAGTTGCCCCTACTCTCAGACTCGACACTCTCAAGCATACCAGATTCAAATAAAATCAGTCAAGATAAAACAGTGATATAACCAATCTTCTCTGTCTTATCTCTGCCATGCTATTTTTCTGTTGTTATTTGTTTACTTTTCTCCTTCCTTCCACTGTCTGCCCCTTTCTTTGAGGCCTTTCTGCCATTATTCCTGGAACCCTGGTGATTTTCTTCTCTCTCTCTAGAATGTCCTTCAGTATTCTTTGCAGGGTTGGATTGGTGGTCACAAACTCCCCCAGTTCCTCTTTGTTGTGGAAATATCTTGTCTCTCCATTAATTTTGAGAGACAGTTTTGCAGGGTTGGAGGTTATTTTCTTTCAGGACTTGGAAGACTTCACTCCAAGCTCTTCTTGATTTGATGGTTTGCATTGAGAAGTCTGCTGTGATTTTGATGAGTTTTCCTTTATAGGTAATCTGTTTCTTTTCTCTGACCGCTTTTAATATTCTGTTCTTGTGATGGATTTCTGGGATCCTGATTATTATATGTCTGGGTGTAGATCTGTTTTGGTTGTAGCTGGCTGGAGTTCTAGATGCCTCATTTGTCTGAACTTCACTTCTGTTACCTATGTTTGGGAAGTTTTCCTTAATTATTTCTGTGAATAGACTTTTTATTTCATTTGTATTTGTTGCTGCATCTTCATTCACATATTTTATTCTTAGGTTATAAATCCTCTTGTCATCTTCTAGCCTTTGTATTGTTGCTTCCTGGTTCCTTTCACGATCATACTTTGCAAATCTCTCTTCAAGTTTTGAAAGTTTGTCTTTAGTTTCTGTTAAAAGGTTTTGCCAGGTTTCAATGGAGCTTTTAATTTCCTGATATTCTCTTTGGATCTGTTTCATATATTCTAGATTTTGTTTATATTCTTCATCAAAGGCTTCTCTCCTTTCTCTGGGTTCCTCTATTCTTTCATTTGTGTCTACTTGAGGATTACCCAGGACTTCTTTTATTAATCTTCTTATATCTTGCTTCACCTGAGTTAGAATTTCATATTTAAATTTGATGATGAGGTCACAGATGTATTTCTTTATTTCCACTGAGGCTGTCTCTGATATTACAGGTTTGCTGCTCTCAACCTCCTCTGCATTTACCTCTGTTGGACTCACTTTCCCTGGTTCCGCAGTTGGGGACCTTTTGCTCTTTCTCTGTCTTGTCATGTTTCTGGCCCCCTTCAGACAGGTGGGTGGTGGAAGTCTCTGGGCCTTTCGTATTGCTTACAGTTGTTCTGCAGCGCACTTGCTAGGGAAATACCGCCCCGCAGTCTGCAGCGGATCTGCAAGTTTCTCGCTGAGAGCTGGCTCCTCCCCCTATGCCAGTCAACCAATTTATGCTTCAACATGTTTGTGCATTCCCTGGGGATGCTACTGGCCCAGAAAAGCCTCGTCCCTGGCTATTGAGTTTCAACCAGGGGCGTGACCCTGCTTGAGTAGATCCCACCAACCTGCTTTCAAGCCGGCCCTGCCCAACTGCAAAATGTTGCCGCGCCAGTCCTCCCCGTTTGGGGATTCCAGTTCCCATCACTCACCAAAGTTCATGCAGCTCGACTGGCTGTTTCCACTCCCTGCCGCAGTGCGTCCTCCAGCGGAGGGTCTGGAGCTCACCAACACCCGCTCTCAGCAGGGCCGCCATCTCAGCTTGATTGTGAGTCACCTGACTTTAAGACAGGCTGGTATGGCGATCGGGGCTTGCCCAGCTCCAGCCCTCTGTCCGTGCTTCTTTTTCTTCTTTTTCTTTTTCCTCAGTTTCTTCCTGGGTCGTGAGAATTCCTCTCCTTTTGTCTGGCTTTCTCCATGTTGTCAGATTCCAGCGTCTGAGTTTTTTTTTTTTTCCCTCAGAGAGTCTCTCTTACCGTGCCGCCACTCAGTCGGCCATCTTGCAATCTCCCTCTTATTTTTTTTTTTTTTTAATCGGTACCGGGGATCAAACTCATGACCGCATGCTTGTAAGGCAGGCGCTTATGCTGCTGAGCTAAATCCCCAGCCCTGTTACTTGATATCTTGCTGATAACCATTCTTTCTTGGCAAGATGACATCAAAGAGTTGTTTTAGTTTGCATTTCTCCAAAGGACAGTGTTGTTGAGCATTTCTTTATGTGTTTATTGGCAATTTGTACTACCTCAGTGAAGTGTCTGTATATTTCACTTACCAATTTTTGATTGGGAGTTTTACTTGGGGAGGGTTTTGTTGTTGTTGTTGTTCTTTTATATATTGTAGAGATGTGTCCTTTGTCTCAGGAATGGCTGGCAAATTTTCCCCCCATTTTTTTAGGTGTCCTTTTTACTCTGTTGGTTATTTCTTTTGCTATGCAAAAGCTTTTTAATTTGATATGATTCCTTTAGTTAATTCTCAGTATTGTTTGTTATGCAACTGGAGTTCCTTTCAGAAAGTCTTTGCCTATGACTTTAAGAGTTTTATCTATTTTGTCTTCCAGCAAGTTGAATGCTTCAGTTTTAACATTTAGTTCTTTGATCCATTTTGATTTTAGTTTAGTACATGGTGAAAGGGACCTAGATTCAGTCTTCTGCATGTGAATAGTCAGTTTTTCCAACACCATTTATTAAAAATGTCTTTCCTCCAGTGTCCATTTTTTACCCTTTTGTCAAAGACCAAATAGTTGAGTGTATTTCTGGTTGTTTCTGCATCCTCTATCCTGTTCCATTTATTCTCATATCTATTTCTGTGCCAGTACCATGCCATTTTTATCACAGTAGTTTGCAGTGCAACTTCAGATTATGATGCCTTCCATCATTTTACCCCCTCCCCTCTCCTCCTCTTTTTGTTTTTGTTTTTTTTTTTTTTTTTGGTCTTTTTTAAGACAGAGTTTTGCTGTGCAGTTCAGGCTGGCCTTGAACTCAGTTTGTAGCCCAAGCTGGCCTTGAACTCATGGCAGTCCTCCTGCCTCAGCCTCCTGAGTGCTGAGATTACAGGCCTGTGCCACCATGCCTTGCATTTTACTTTTTTTGCTCAAGATTGCTTTTGCTGTTCTGGGTCTCTTCTGGTTCATATCAACTTTAGGATTGTTTTCTCAAGTTCTGCAAATAATGCTTTGGGAATTTTGATTAGGATTGTATTGAATCTGTGTATCACTTTGGCAGACTGCTTTATTTGTTTTATATCTCATTTGCATTTTTGACCTGAATGCTACCAGTCAGAAAGGAATGAAGATGTTTTTCTGGAGAAAGAATTTTTTTTTTAATTTTATTTTGAAAGTAGTAAAAATACAACAGAATAAGACAGAACAAATTCAATCAAGACAATGTAGTGAAATTGGTACAGAACTTCACAGCAGGATACTGGAATGATAGCAATAGCTACTATAGTATTTCTCGTTATCTTTGCAATAGTTGTCACGTCAATTAGGTATAGCAAAGTCAAACCAAAAACAGAGCATTATAAAACCAATTGAAAGAGAGTATTGAATAGACAAAACAAAACAAACAGTGAAAACAACCTTTGCCTTCAAACAGAAGATAGAAGGAATCCCCCATATTTGCTGTATGGCATATGGTCCTCCTCCCAAGAGCTGCTGAGACATCTATCTCCACTAGCTACTGGGGGTGGGGTGTTTGATTCTCTGCCCACGGGAACCTCGGGTTCTCCTCCTGGCCCACACCGGAGGTGCTTACCAAGAGGGCGGGCAAATAAGCTGCCTAAGTTCCTCCATGGCCAAATCTCTAGAGCACGGATTCTCCTCTGTAGAAAGAATTTATAAGTTTTTTTTTTTTTTTTTTAAAAAGTAAATGTTACTAGACATTTCTGAAATGAATTTTTGATTTCTAGTGCCCTGGTCTGCTAAGAATGTGTAAAAGAACAGTTGGTTTAATGCTTCTATTTTTCCATATTTGAGGGCTTTCTATAGTGGAAGAGAATATCAAAAATACTAAAATGATATATTTAAATAGCTGGATTATTTAAATCAGAAAATTTGTGAATTTTTTTAAGGTGATAGAGTCAATGTTTTACCCTTTTTATAATTTACTGGTTTTAAAACTTGTTTCTTTCTATATCTGATTTGAGTTTTTAGTTTCTGGTTTCTTGGTCTACTAGGGATCTGAAAAGAAACAATTCATGTAACATTTCTATTTTCTTGGGACACACTTAAGTGATGAGAATCCTAATAAGACTTTTCACAACTACATTTTAAATAGAAGCACTTTTTAAGGTCAAGAGAATTCTATGTTCAGTTCTGAATACTTTTATACAATGTAGTTTAATTTTATTATTTAGTTTTCATATAATTCATTGCCTTCAAAATGTTATACTTTTGTGTTAGATTTTCTTAAAAAAAACATGTCTAATATCCTGTTGACTACATTAAAAAGAGTATTTGGTGGAAAAAATTTGGATACCTCTCCCCATTTATTCTAAAGCCCTATCAGATTTATAGGCTAGGTAGTCTGAAAAAATATTTTGTATACACTATCAATGGTAAGAGTTTGTAATAATATAGCCTACAGTAAGTCAGTGACTATCAAGATGTAGGACTAAGTTTCTGTGTTTGATTAGGGAAAACATTTTGACATGTAAAATACTGTTTTTAGGTTGTTTTGGGACATATTTTAATTTCCGTGTTAATATTTTACTTTTGAGAATTGTAGAGTGTTGATATTCTTGAGTATTTAGCCATTTCATAGTTTGTTATAGATCTTTCAAGGACTTGTCTTTTCTTATGTACAATATCCCTGAATATAATTATTTTTTTCTTTTTCCCTGTATGTAATTAGTAAGAGAACACACAATATGTAGAAAAAACTCATATTCATATATTTCTCTCAGATTTTTCTTTATTATCAGTCTTAGCATGGAAACTGTACATAATATTGCAGGCATACTGTTAGGAATATTAAAAAGGTTAAGAGTTTGAAGCTGAAGAATTATGTGGGAGAAAAAAAGAGATTTAGTGTGAGTTGTCAGTCTCCCTCTCTTGTTTTTTAGATTCTTTGATTTTTCTTGTTGACAGTGTCTTAGGGGAAATGTGGAACATTCACCCACCATTGTTCATCATTTTTTTTTAAAAAAAACCTTTTCTTCCAAGGATTTTTTTTATGTTAATGGATCCGCTGATTAATATCAAGGTTTGAACATTTTTTTTTTCTTTCTCTGAAATACCCCATACTGTCATACACCAGAGATTTCGGTTAGGTCCTTGTTTTGTTGGAAATAGCAACAGCTAATGGCTGCCATTAAGCCAGAATCAGCCTGAAATTGTAATAGTTGCCTAAAATGAGCAGTTATTACATGCAAGGTGATTGTGAAGAAATCAGAAAGCATCCAATTCTTAGGTAAAATCAGTAGGATTAACTCTTGTTGGCATCATAGCCCTTATTCTAATTCAAACAAAGGGATACCTGGAGTAAAAATAGGCAGACTGTGAATATAAATTTTCTGCAGATAAAATACAGAACACACAATGATCAGTTTCATAGTGAGGCCATCACTATATTACCCCAGTCCAGACAAACGAGTATCTAAAAGAAAAATAAGTTTGTTATGAACGTAAATTTTCCACAGATAAATTTCAGACTACAAACAAATTACACACTACACAATGGAAAAAAAATGTGTTTGTTTGTAAAGAAAAGCACCTGAAGGACCAAGCAGTATCCATGGGATTAGTAAATGTTGCCTGGTTTGGTGGAGTAAAAGCCATAGTATGAGAATTAGGCTTCCTCAGCTTAGAGGGCCTGGAAAGTACCTGCCCTGTCCCCACCCAAAGCCTTAACCTGCCTGGGACCTAGTCCCAAGTGTGGGGCACTTGGGAACTGAGCACTGCATCTCCAGACCCACAGCACAGGGCAACCTTACTGAAGAAGAGACCAACATCAAAGAGAAGAGTTTTGCTTCAGGACTCAAGTGACACTCCTTCATAGACACTGGGAGGGAGACAGCCTTGGTAGATAGGATAGGAGAGGGAGAGAGAAATATTGATCTTATGGGGTTCTCTGGGGGGCCTAGGCTCAGACCAGGAAGAAAATGGGGCCTGTATTCGGTTGTGGGAAGCCAGAGTCAGAGGGAATAATCGCAGAGAGGGCAGTTGTGAAAAAGAAGGCATTTGACCTAATGGTACATTTGAGCTCTGGCATTTCTACCAACATCCAGCAGAAATCAGTGCTCTGAATTGCTGTGAGTAAATATGAAGGGGCTTAATTGTTTTCACTAAAATCAGAGTCCTCTTTGTTTTGGGGAAGAGGTATTCACGAGTTTGTCAAGATCTCGATATTTGATGCTATTGTTGTCACTGAATTTACTACCATGGAAAGGTAATGTAGTAGTGGCTGGCAGTTTGTTTTCCCTCTATGCCAACACCTGTGTGTGTGTGTGTGTGTGTGTGTGTGTGTGTGTGTGTGTGTGTGTATGTGTGTGGGTGGGTGGTAGTGGTAGAGGATTATAAACCATACTATGGCTCACTCCCAAAGAAGGATGCACTGGGCCAAAAAGTACACAAATCCCACCACAAAAAACCACCAAACAAAAAACGAAACAAAAAGAAAGAAAAATGAAAAGACAAGGCAACCAAATATCTCAGAAAACTCCCAACTCCAAAACTAGTACAAGGACAATGAGGGTGAAGAAATCATGAACTACATGGCAGATAGATCTGAAATGATACCAATGGAGGTAAAGCAGTTTTATAAGGTGCTTGACAAATTTAAAGAAAATATAACTCATCACATAATGACCATAATAAAAAAAATAATCAGTGAGCTTTGAGAAGGGCTAAAGAAAGTGGAGCTAAAGAAAGATGTAATACATGAATGCACAGCATAGAAAAGGATAGTAGTCCATAAGAAAGTTCTAAACCAAAATCCACGAGATTAAAAACACGATTAAAAATATGGGTAGCAGCCAGTGTGAAGACATAGTATAAGACTTAGAGGACAGGAATGTGGTCCATGATTAATTAATGAAAGATACCTTATAAACAACAAGGAGAAATGAAAAAAGTATCCAGCAGCTTCTAAATGACTCAAAGAAATATAAGAGTAATTAAAACTAAGGAAAAATCAGAAAGCAGCACAAAGGGCATAAAAACCTGTTTACATTAGTAGCAGAAAACTTTCCAGACATGTAAAAAGCATTAAATATACAGATAAGTGAAGCATATGGAAATCTGGATATCCACAATCAGAAAAAAACATCCACTCTGTTCCACATAATACTTGAATTATGTAAATCCCTGATTTATCAACAAATTCTGTTTGGAGAGAACATTTGTAAGTTGGAGTTGTTCAGATCTGGCACAGTAAGTCTTTATGCAGTAACCTGTAAAAGTTTGTACCTGGAATGTTTGTAAGTTGGGGACTCACTGTAGAGAAATACAAGAACAGAATCTTAAAGATTGCTAGAGAAAACCAAAGAATCAGCTATAAAGGAACACTCATCAGAATCACAACAGATTTCTCAACATAAACCTTAAAGGTAAGGTAAGCATAGCATGAAGTATTTCAAGAAAACAATTTCCAGTGACTGTAATGTCCTAAAAAATTGTCTTTCAAAATTAATGGAGAAATTAGATACTTCCATGATAAATAAAAGCTAAAGAAATTCATGACCACTAGATCAACACTTCCAGAAATTCTCAAGGATGTACTAGGAGAAAATGAATCTGGCAATGCCAAAAAGTCCAATACAGTAAATACATCAATAGGTATAGTAATTAAGTAGAAGGGAAAGAAAACAAAATAGCAACAGCAAATTAATATAATGACAAGAATAATTCACCTATCAATTATAGCTATCAATGTAAATTAATTTAACTCATCAATGTAAATGAATGTAGATTTAACTCATCAATCAAAATAGATTTTGTTCAAAAAAAAATCTAATGGTATACTATATATAAGAATCACACTTAGCACAAAACCCATAGACTGAAAATGAAAGGATGGAAAATAATATTTCATACAAAAGGAATCTGAAAAGAAGCATAACTAGCTATAAATTTCCAGCCAAAGCTGATCAGAAGAGTTAAAGCAGGACATTACACGTTGGGTGATGAAAATATTCATCAAGAAGAGATAATAATTACAAACGTACCAAACCATGGTGCACCTAACTTAATAGAACAAACTTTAATGGACATAAAAGATCAAATAAACATCAATGCAATTAGAGTGGGGAAATATCAGTGATACGTTTTCTTCAGAACAGACCACATGCTAGTTAGTAAAGCATGCTTGAATAAATGCAAAAGAACTGAAATTTTATCATGCATAATATGACATCACAGTGCAATGAAAATAGAAATCAATAGCAAAACAAACCACAGAAACTGTGCAAACGTGTAGAAATTAAACAATACACTCCTTCAGAATCAATGGGTCACATAAGAAACTAAGAAATAAGACAGTTCCTAGAGTTAAATGATAATATCAGTACAACATGCCAAAACTTATGAGACACAATGAAAGCAGGCCTCTGAGGGAAGGTTAGCAATGAATGTCCACATCAGAAAAACAGAGTGAACCCAAATAAATAATCTAATGATGCATCTCTTAAGTCTTAGAAAAACAAAAACAATCCAAACCCAGATCTTGTACAAGGAGGGACATTATAAAGATCAAAACAGAAATTAATGAAATGGATACTAAAAAAACAATGCAAAGTAATAATGAATTGAAGAGCTGGTTATTCGAAAGAATAACTAAAATAGATAAACCCTTAGCAAGTGTTACCAAGAAAAGGAAAGAAAAGATCAAATTAATGCAATTGGAAAAGAAAAAGGTGAAATCACAATGGACACTGCTGAAATCCACAAAATTAGCAACTATTTCACAAAAGGCCAAAAAATTGGAGAATTCAAAAGAAATGGAAAGATTCCTAGATACATATGAATTGCCAAAACTGAAGCACAAATACTTGAAAATCTTTTTTTTTTTTTTTTTGTACTGGGAATCAAGGGCAGGACCTTGCACATACCCAGCAGTTGATGCACTGATGAAAATCTTGAGCAGTTCAATAACAGGCAACAAATTTGAAGCAGTAATTTAAAAAAAAAAAACTACCAATGAAGAACTTGATGCATTCAAGAACTTCAGGAAAGATCTAACAACAATGCTTTTCAAACTTTTTGATGTAATTAAGAGGGAAGGAATGCTTCCAAAGTTTTTTTTTTTTTTTTTAAAGAAACTAATACTGTCCTATCCCCAGACCAGACAAAGATCTAACCAAGAAAAAGAGAACTTCTGGCCAATTTCTCAACTGATTATAGATGCAAAAACTTTTAATAAGATACTAGCAAACAGAATGCAACAAATCATTGAAAAGATCCTTGACCAAGTAGGCTTCATTCTAGGGTTGTAAGGATGGTTTATTAATACAAATCAATAAATGTAATTCATCACGTAAACTGAAGCAAGTACAAAAACTTGTATGATCATCTCAATAGACACAATAAAATCTTTGACAAAGTCCAACATCCATTATAAAAACTCTGAAGAAAATAGGTATAGAAGGTCGTTATCTTACCAAGACAAAAGCCATTTATGACCAATGTACTTCCAACATAATATTGAATGGAGAAAAGCTGAAAGCCTTCCTGCTAAAATCAGGAACAAGACCAGGATGTCTATTATCTCCACTCTTTGTTCATAATAGTTCTTGAAACATTACCAGAGCAATCAGGCAAGATAAAGTAGTAAAAAGGATATACATAGAAAAGGACAAAGTCACACTATCATTATTTTCAGATGACATGAGCTTTACTTTCAAGAGTGCAAAACCTCCACCAAAAGACTCCTAGTATTGATAACCAAATTTAGCAATGTAGCAGACTACAAAATAAACACTCAAGAATCAGTAACATTACTATACACTAATAATTGAACCCACTGAAAAAGAAATTAGAAAAATAAGACCATAATGAATTCACTGAAAGAGAAATTAGGAAAACAAGGCCATTCACAATAGCTTCCAAAAAATTAAATACTTAGGTATTAAAGAAGTGAAAACCTTTACAACAAAAATTACATCAGACTGAAAAATGACATCAGAAAATGGAAAAAACATCCTCTATTCTTGGGTAGGCAAAACTAACATAATAATATGGTTACACATCCAAAATTGATATACAGATTTAATACCATCCCAATCAAAATACCAACATCATTTTTCACAGAGCTTCAGAAAACAATCCTGAAATTTATGTAAAATCTGAGGAGACCTAGAATAGCAAAAGCATTCCTGAGTAACAAAAGCAAAGTTGGTGGTATCTCAGTCTGAGACTTAAAGTTGTAGCATAAAGCTACAGTGACTAAAACATCATCATAATGGCACAAAAAACAGGTGTGAGGATCAGTGGAACAGGTAGAAGCAGCAGAAACAACTCCAGGCATATACAGCTATTTAGTCTTTGACAAAGGGGCCCAAAGCCTACACTAAAGGAAAGATAGCCCCTTTAATAAGTGATGATGGGAAAATTGGATATCTATATGCAGAAGATTTAGTACATGATGCATATCTCATCATGTACTAAGCTAAAACCAAAATGGATCCAAGATCTAAATGTTAAAAATAAACTAGGCAGGTGGCACAAGCCTGTAATCTCAGCACTGGAGGAGTGGCGGGGGATCGGAAGCAGGATTGCCATGATTTCCAGGCCAGCCTGGACTACATAAAGGAGTTCAAGATCTGCCCTGCATAGTGAGACCCTGTCTCTAAAACAAAACAAAACATAAACCAGAAACAATCTGTTGGAAGGTAAAATGGGTACAACTCTGGAAGACACAAGTGTAGGTGAGGACTTTCTGAACAGAACCTCACTGGCATGAGAAAAAATGCTTAGAATCAACAACTAGGACCATGTTGAATTAAAAATTTTCTGCACAAGAAAAGAAACAACCAACAAAGTGAAGAGACAATTTAATGAATGGGCAAAAAATTTTGCCAGCTATTCCTCACACAGAGGACTAACATCAAGAATATATAAAGAATTAAAAAAGTTACATCCCACAAAGTAAAAGATCTAATCAAAAAATGGATATGTGAAATGAATAGATACTCCTTAGAAGAAATATGAATAGCCAGTAGATACATGATAAAATTCTCATTATCACCTGACATCAGAGAAATGCAAATTAAAATTGCACTGAGATACCATCTTACCCCAGGAAGCGTGGCTATTATAAAAAAAAAATCTAATAACATGCTGGCAATGATGCAGGGAGAGAACAAATTTTACTACACTGTTGGTGGGAATGTAAACTAGTGCAAACATCATGGAAATCAGTTTTATTTCCTCAACTAAAAATAGAAATTCTGTTTGACCCAGTTACCCTCCTTCTAGGTATCTTTAAATTATCATATTATAGTGAAATGTGAATATCTTGTTTATAGAAGCACAATTTATAATAGCTAGATCTTGGGAAAAGTGTATATATCCATCAACAGATGAATGGATAAGGAAACATGGCATTTATACACAATGGAGTACTACATTGCTATAAGGAAAGATAACTTGAGGCATTCGTAGGTAAATGGATTCAACTTCAGATCTTAACGTTAAGTGAAATGTGATAGACACAAGCTCAAATATTGCATGTTTTCTTTTATATAGGAAATGCAATACACAAATAAAAAGCAAAATAGAAAGTAGGAAGAAAAAAAAGAAAGTAGAAGTTCATATGCTTCCCCAAATTACAAATTGCATTTAAAAATATTTAAATGTATATGCTAATTGGTTTCATTTAAACTACTGTTTTATCTTAGTTTGTTGAAAAGGAATATTTGTATTGCTGTTTCTTTTTGGTAAGAATCATTTTGGTTTATGTCTTGTACTCTGAGTAACTACTTTGAAGATCACAATACACAGTGTAATGACTATTGTTATTTTCTTATTTGATTATGAAAGTTCATATTATTTTTTCCACAAAATTTTAAAAAATAGTTAGACACAACTCTTGCCATGGCTGTCTCCCTTATTTAGAAAGGAATAAGGGGAAAGAACTAGAAGGACAGGCAGAAAGATTTGTATAAGTTGATGGTCAATTTAAGGAAAGAGAGGAAAAACTAATTTGGATTTTTCTTACATTTCAAATAAAAATTAAAATGCAATTTCTTTAATGAACTTGAGTTACATAAATATTTTCTGTAAATATTAGTCATTTAACCAATGTAAGGATGCAGAAAAAAGGCTTTGATGGGATTATGTAAACATATAACATCCAAATTTATATTTTAGAGTATGTAAAAAATAGACACTGGTTTGAGATCATCTAAGTAAGTGCTTTGATTGTAATAGCTTTTGAACCAAAGGTTACAGGGATTTCACTCACAGAAACCTGTGTAGACAAAGTCGAGATTTTTGGTTGTAGGAAAAATAAAGGAACTAAAAGTTTAGTAAGGAAAAACATCTACTTTACCACAGCTTCCTTGAATAGGATATTTTTTTTCCCTTGTGATGTTTCCATCACAATTACATTTAGTATACACTTGATTTTCTTGTAGTAAATCCAAAATTTATCAGCCAATCTTAGAGGTTCTAAAGACAGTTAATACACAAGAAAAATACACTACAAATCCCAGAAAATGAGACTCTGAAAAACCCTAAAAATGATTTTTTCAATCATTTTATATGCCTGATTTTAAAGTTTTATTTGCTATATGAAAATAATTTGGGAGCAATTTACCTTACAGCTGCCTTTTGTATTTCTACAATACCAACCCTCAAGTACTTAATTTTCCTAATAGTGAAAGATGTTCTGAGAAAGAAATTCATGAATAGCTTTTTCCATAAGGCATCAATTCACACATTTAAATTAAAGCACCTTTCTTCACTTCCTGGCTACTGCACAGCCACAGAATATTTTCAAAGGTTAAGCAAAAAAGTTGTCATGGATTTGTTGGACTTGGCAGTATCAATGATGGTGAGAGTTAATTACAAGGTATGTAAAGATTCTCAAGATTAATTATTGTTTACCTAAATATCTATTCTTTTGCTAGGTATTTCTGTAGCCCTTGGCAATGCTAAAAATTTTTGTGTGGTGTTGATCTTAGCAGATATTTGGTGGTCATTCATACTTTTTTACTAAAATTCCAAGTAGTTTGGAGAGAGGGACGCAAAGGGAAAAGACTTTCCCATTTTCTTTTATTTCCTTCCCTCCATCAGGATCTGGGCCTTAAGAAAGAAGGCTAGGTGGTATATTCCCTAGGTGAATCGTGGAATGTTTCTTTCACCCGTAGTATCTTTCTCTACGTAGCCAATTAGCAGCTCAAAAAGCTTATTGTAACTGTTGAGAAGAGTATGTGAAAGTGATGGTCTCAAATTATTGCTAATATTGAAGTAGCTTAGTCTAAATTTAGTGAACTCAGCAACTCATTGACTCACCTGATTCCTCTCCAGTCTCATCATGCCTTTCTTCCTAAGTAACCGGTACATGTTGTATATTTAGTCCCACTAGTCTTTGTGGTTAACTTTTAGTTCATAGCCTTGTCAGCTGTATAACCTGAACGTCATTTAGTACCAGAGTTTGTTCTTGGTTGCAATCATCAAGACACTGATTTTGGATAATGTCAGCAGAAAAAGAATCCATTTTGAAGGATATCCAGCAGTTTGTAGAATTGAATAAAAGCCTAGAGATCAAGGCTTGGAATTATGGTCTAAGTGGGTGGGTGTGGGCAAGTCGTGTGCCATACCCAAGGTCATATAACAAAAGATGTCTGGTTAGCATTTTATAAATAGAACTCATCCTGAGAGCTGCTGGACATTGAACCCTATCACCACTTCTGTGAATAAGCTGCAGCTCCCCCTCTGCTTTGTGTCTCTTGCTTTCTGGCACACATGTGTCCTTTAAGGCATCCACTGCAACCAACTGCTAAGTCTTACCACTTCTGTCCATGATATCATCAGTGACATTATGCTATTGTGTAATGTGGCAAGATGGCCCAAGTTCTTGCAGACTGAATGGTGGGACAGAGCCAGTGAGTAGATATAATCCTATGGCAAGATACTCAATGTATTACAGCTGCTCGTATCAGGTAAAGCAGACTGCTTTTGTGTTTCTGTTCAATAGGATCTGGCATTTTCCCAGTCATTGCTTGCATGGTGTATTCCAAGCGTTGATTGAACTTGTTCTGGCCAAATGGGCTATGTCTGGAATAGCATGTGAAAGTACAGTCACCAACAAATTAAACACACGATAGCCATCTACTCCCTGCACAAAGTAGAGATTACCATCTCAGGACTTTCATGCTATCATTAATCTTTGTCATTTTTTCAGGGCTGTAGCATTACTTTGATTAATATTTTGGAAACAAGAGGATAATGATATAAGGGGTTCTACTTGGTTCTACCAAAATACCCGTGTCTCACAGTTTGGTAGGCTTTCTTCTTAGGAATGTCTTTAGTTACTCTACAGATGAGAACTGAGAAAAATAGTGATTGGGCACACTGTGGGGTAGATTGAGTAACAAATATACTTATAACTTGAGCTCCAGAAATCTCCACCTTGCTGGACAACAGTTATGTGCTCACAATTAGTGTTGGCTCAGAGCCAGTGCCCAAGAATTCATGAGAAGTCTGACCTTCTCCAATGTCATGTTTGCTGAATGTCCACAAATTTCTTTGAAGGAACAGGGGGCAGAAGATTCATGAACTATATTTATGACATTACTGAAGATATATAAAACCTTTTTATTTTAAAGAGGATAAAGCAAAACAAAATAATAACATGAAGCAAAACATACAATAGAACAACCTTGAATTTCAAAAACAAGACAATAGGAAATCAACAATAGTTCCTACACATTTTTATCCTCCAGATAGTTGCTGAGACTACTAGATACAGGCATGCAAAATTACTCAAAACAATATAAACCCTTAATTTTTTCTGTACTTCAGTTGCTATCTGTACTTCAGAAATCTCAGGTGTGTAACTTCCAATTTCTTCTATGTTTGTCTCCCAGTCTTGTTCTGGGTGAGATATAGGCATGCATAATTAATCAAACATTATAAGTACTAAGTTGTTTCCCCACTTTAGTTGCTATTATTTCAGAAACCCCAGGTGTGTGTGAGTTCCAACTTCTTTTGTCTATGTTTCCTGAATTTGCTCTAGGTGGGGCTCATGGGGGGAGGGCGATTGTCACCAGGTGTGTGACTTTTTCTCTGGCCTGTGGTTGCTGGCTTACCAGGAAAGTGTGACTTCTTATATAAAACCTTTCTTAATGCTTTTCATCACTTGAAGTTTGACTTTTATAGTATAGAAAAGTAGACCATTAAATCTAAACTACTTAGTTCCTAATTATTTGTGTGAATTGACTGGCATTCCATTGATCCGTTCTTCTTTTTAAGTAGCTCTTTTTTTGAGACAGGTTCTCATTATGTAGATCAGGCTGGCCTTGAGCTCTCTTTGTAACCCAGGCTGGTCTCAAACTTGCAATGGTCCTCCTGCCTCAGCCTCCTGAGTGCTGAGATTACAGGAGTGTGCCACTACACCTGGTTTAAGTAGTTCTTAATATGAAATTTAGTTTTAATCTAGAAAATATAGTAAGTATGTACTTAATTCATCTTTCCTTCTGCCAGGTAGGCTGGTGGCCTTTACATTTTGGGGAAGAAGTGCTTTCTATTCCTGGAAAATGAATAAGAAACCAAAAGTGAGGAGATAGACATTGCCATGCTGTTCTATGATGGACTCTTGAGTTGCAGCTCTGTGGCATTGATTTATTATTTTATTTGACTTCTCAGCATACCCTAAAGCCTGAAAGTAGAGAGGCAGCATTGCTGTTGTACATGGCTAAGCATTGACCAGATTGCCTGGCCAGTACTGCTGTATACTATCTGTGTAACCTCAGACAAGCCTTTTGATGTTTCTAACTCTGCTTCTTCATTTGTAAGGTAGTGGAAATAATACATGCACTAAGGCTCATATGAATATAACAGATAATAATTGTTACACATAACCAGCATTTAGTATCAGCCGAGTTTTTAAAAATTTGTTTAAAAATCTAAATATGGATACAAAGTAAAGTAATACCAAGTGTTAATGCTTTTAACTTAAAAATTGGGTTATCTTTGCTGTTGATTCCTATAAGAGTTTATGAACATGGCATTTATTTCTTAAATGAGCAAGCAACTATGTTATTCATGTGCACAAGTGGCTGCTTGTTAAATGTTAGAGGGCATAGAATACTGAAAAGCTTTTTTGGTAAATCATTAAGTGCGTAGAAGTTGTTCCTTCTTATTTCCTCCATTGGAATTTCTCTAAAGGCTGCATTCCTCAATACATTAGATTTTAATTCATGTAAATCTTCAAATACTAAATTAGTTTTGTTTAATACAAATACAACATAAGCCACAAATGTCACATCTATAATTTAGCAATTTTAGTAGTCTTATAAAGTAAAATGAATAATATAAAATTAATCTTAGTGCATTTTATTTAATCAAGCATTTAAAATATCTTTTAAACATATAATAAATATATATTATTGTTGAAGATCTAACTTACATTCTTTTTTTGTTTTTTCCTAAATCTTTGGAATCCAGTCTGTGTTCTTACTAATTCCGAGAGTCAGTCACAAATTCTTCATTAAATAGCTTTGGATTGTTCTTAGATCCTAATCTAAAAAGGAAAGTACAGAAAAAGAATAAATTAAAATTATCTAGAAGTACATTTTCATTATGTACTTTTTATATAGCTTATTGAGAATTAACATTAGAAAGAGTATGTGGGTAAAAGACCTTGTTGGTTATGCTCAGAAATTTAAATAGTAGTTAATAATTATTAGGGAAAAACTGAATTGGAGAACCTTAAAGGAAGGTTATATCTTAGTATTGTTTGGGAAGAAAATCATAGCTATTTAGTGATGCTGAATTAAGTTGTTGAAATAGTTAATTATTAAGTATACTTGTGATAAATTTTCTATAATAGTGAAATCTTTTTCAACCTGAGACATTTTTGTCAGAATGGGATACTTGTTGGATAGGAGAAATCATAAATTTTCTTTTCTAGTTTGGCATACTTACCAATGTCTTTTTTTTCCTTTAAAGCACTTGTATGGATATCTAGGACACAAAGGCAGTGGTGTGAAGGTGAAGGTGCTGTCTTCTCTCATGTTCCCTTAGACCTGGGTTTCATCCTGCTTCATGTCACCATCATCTGTGACTTTAGTTGTCATCCATATGGTTGATGACCTAAGTCAACAGGTCACCTAAAACTTTTGCAGCCTATCAGTAACTTAGTTTATTATAAGCCTCATAGACCATGTTTATGTTATGCCAGCATATATGAAATGATTGTGTTTATTAGGCTTGAATTTTCAGATCACCTTCATTAAGGATTCATATGAGAATAATATATTTTTTAATTTTGCCTGAATTATGGATATTTTCAGATAGATAGATAGATAGATAGATAGATGGAGTACTGTGCTGAAAACTTTAACACAGCTTTCTGTTTCCTAGGAGCCCAATTTTAGAATAATTGACAGTCCATAAGGAATTTTAATATCTTTAATAAAACACATTACACCAAAGCTATCGTATCATATAACTTCACATATTCATATTTCCATAATTGTCCTTTTTTGTTTTTAAATAATCTTGTTAGAATCCAGTTAAGAGCTTAATACAATCTATATTTCTTTCTGTCTTACACATAGGGAAGAAGTCTTTCATGCAGTGATTTAGGGACCCAGAATCATTTTACCTTATAGTTAAAAAACCTCTAGTGTCTTACTGTCCTCTTTCAGCTAAAAAGTATATAAAGAAAAAGTGGAGAGACATCTATTTTTTTTAACTATTTTGTCCTAGAAGTGATACATGTCATTAATATTAATGAGAATTAGTCATGTTACCTACCTCAATCCAGTTAAAAACAATCAAGATGTGTATATTACTTGTGATTGCTAAGTTTTAAAAATCTCTTTCAATTCATAGACTTCTCCTTCCTTCCCTTCTCTTACCCCCAGCCTGTATTATATTTGTTGAGAGAGCAAGGTAGATTGTTCTATAAATTCCTTATAGTCTGGATTTCGCTGACTGTATCCCTGTGATATTGGTTATGTTGTAACTTTGTCCCCTTGTCTATCTTGTAGGTCAAGTGGGAGTTACCACCAGATGTGTGTGTGTGTGTGTGCGCGCGTGTGTGTGTGTGTGTGTGTGTGATGAGAATACTATATAGGTGCTGTTATATATTTTCATGTGAATTGTATATGTGTGGCTTTCTCTTTTTGAAATATTAACACTGCTTTGATCCATCATTTCATGCAGGATTACAAAATAGTGACATTCTAATTGTCAATCATTACTTAATTAGCTGAAATATCTCCAGATTTTAAAAAAACAAAACACTTTTTTATCCACAATTTGGTTACATAAAGCTGTGGTTGTACAGGAAAGAGGCTTGGTTCTTTTATTTTTTTATTTTTCAGAATGAGTTGGTTCCCTTAGATACCTTTCAAAAGTAAAAATTTTTTAGTATCATTAGAATTCCTGGATTTATACATGTTTGATGTATTTCAGTCCCTTCTATTTATTGCTCTTTTTGATGCTCTACTTCTAACCAGCAGAAGCCTCTTTAAGTTAGCTCTGTGTTTTTTTCAATATGACTGCAGTAGACTCTGATAATTCCCTTGCTTTGTGGGATGCAACATTGTCCCAGGCTTATATCTCTCTAGTTTGGAACTTGAATCAACCATTCTACAAGAATTCCTGGCTTATTTAAGTGAATAAATGCCAGTTAGAGGCTACACATAGAAACCTCAAGTTTGAGCTTAAGAAATTTTGATCTGGAGTTTGTGTTAAAGAAATTAATGAAAATAACTCTAGTCTTAAGAGCTTAATACAATCTACATTTATTTCTATCTTACACATAGGGAAGAAGTCTTTCATGCAATGATTTAGGGACCCAGAATAATTTTACCATATAGTTATAAAAACCTCTAGTGTCTCACTGTCCTCTTTCAGCTAAAAAGTATATAAAGAAAAAGTGGAGAGATATCTAATTTTTTAAACTATTTTATCCTAGAAGTCATTAATATTAATGAGAATTAGTCATGTTGCCCACCTCAAAGAAACATGATAGGGAGTGTGTCCCCGGCCAGGAGGCTTCATCCAGTAGGAGCACAGCACACATCATTGTTGGATGCCACACATGTCATCACTAGAGACCAGTTCTTTTGCCTCCCAACAACAATGTACTTTTCCCAGTCTCCTCCAAAGAGACAATCCAAAGTCTCGTTACTGTATTTAGCTCAAAGCCTAGTGTCTTCTATCTCCCGAAATAGGCGCTGACATAGTATAAGCAGGATATCCACCATGAACTCAGCATATAGGAAAAGGAGAAGGGGCATAACTGTCACTGGTCTGAAGAAATTTCAGAATACTATTGGGAATACTTCATGAGTCCTCTGTTCTCTGATACTGGATGAAATTCCTTGATTAAACTTGAATTATATTCTCTACAAACAGTTCCCTGTCCATTGTTCTCCAGGGCCCTTGTAACCACTCTTTGGAAGGTTCTTTTTTTCCATTTTTATATGTGTTCACATTTGAAGTAGTTGTATAAGACTGTGCCATCTTTGGTAATTATAAATCATTTGCATTCTGTTTCCTGCTTCTGTGAGTTGAAAGTAACTTTGCAAATTAAAATGTGTTTTTTTTTTTTTTTATTTATTTTGAAAGGGTTTGGGGTTTTTAGCAGTACAGTTCTCTGCCTTGGTACTATTGTGATCTATATTCTTCTGGTTTGTTCCTTATACCAGTGCTCTTACCCAAAGGGCTGTGTATAACTATGAAAACATTACCGTGTTTGCTTCCTCTTTCCCATGACTCTGTCTCACATTTAGGGATGCCCATGGTGAACCTACTGGAGTAAGACCTTTGTCCCTCACAGCCTTTCTCAGGGTTCTCTTTTATAGTCTGGGTGCTCACCTTGGCCATTCCTTTAAGGCCCTAACTTTCTTCACTTCCTCATTCCATTCATTTTCTCTTATAATGTTGTCTAATTTTATCTCTGTTTTAAAATCTTGCTAAATGTCATTAATAATATCCCAAATGCACAAAACATAGGGACCCAGCAAGTGCATATTTGCCTTTGGAAATTACTGCAGCAGGTCAGCTGTTCCAGCCATCTCCTCACCACTGGTGCCAGCATCTCCAGATCTCCTGTCCCTCACAGCAGTCTCCTGCTGCCTGCTGCCTGCTGCCTGCTGCCTGCTGCCTGCTGCCTGCTGCCTGCTGCCTGCTGCCTGCTGCCTGGCTGCTAGGACAGTTTTATATATTTGTTATGGCAGCTCTTTGTCTGAAGGCAATAATTTCTGTGTTCCTTAGGGAAATGATAGTGGCTGTAATAGAGACTATCATTGAATTAGGGAATTTTTAGAACTAAGACAAGAGACTTCAGAGCTCAGTACTACATCCAGCCTCTTTTCATGTTAGGGATCAGGAATCAAGACTAAAAGAGGCTTCAGTTTCTGCAGAACCACTGAGCTACCTAAGGTTGACCTCAATTTCAGTGGCCTTGGTGATCTTGGGTTGTTCAGGCCTTTGATTGGCTCTAGCATATGACCTAATGAATATCTTTCAAAATGAATTGAAAATGTGTAAGTTTAATTCCGCTAGCATATCATTACAGTGTAGACAAAAAAGTCATGACATAAAAATGAGCAGTGATTAGTACACTTGAAGAAATTCAGTTCTTCTGCCAATGAAATGAAAATTAAGATGCAAGCATAACATTTTTCTCTTGTCATTTTGGCAAATATTACAAAAGATTGATGCTAACTTATTTTGGTGAAGGTGTAAGTAAACATACATTCTTCTGCACTGTTGAGGGATGTTTAGATTGATAGTGAATGACAAAGTCCAGGGAAATGTCCCTTTTACTGCTTTTCCGAATTCTCTTACTATGTTTTAAATTTATGAGCCATTTAAAGTTGGAGGCATTTTTGTAAGTAAGAAGCATCAGTATTAAAAATAATTCCAGGATGGTTATAAAGGACTGACATTGCTGTGGAATCCCTCACTTCAAGAGGAATATGTGTTCTCACTTATTTGGCTGAAGTAGTTTGGGTCAAATACCGTGACAAATTTAGAGGATTTATATGAGCCATCACTATAAGTTTATTTTAACAATAACAATATTACTTTATCTTATAACTACTACTTTCAACTAATTTGAGTATTAACCATGCCATGATAAAATATTACTGGCCAAAGCCTGGGCCTAGCTTTAATTGCAGCATCATCTTTGATTATGAAGCTCTGTAAGGCAACATCCTCATGTCACAGGGGTGGGGACAGGAAAGGTGGGAGTCACTTAGAGCAAGTCTTGTGATCTCATTCTACAGACCTCCAATTCTTCATTCATTGTATTTTCCCCTAAAAGTTTTAATTTTTGCCCCTAAGAAAAATCTACCTAGCTCATTCCTTTTTGTTTCCCTTGAAAAAATAATTTCAGGCATATGCACCAACATTAAATGAAATGAAATAATAGAGATATACAAATGTACTCATTATGTCATGACAGTCTTAAGGTCATATTAACTTCAGTATAAAGATTTAAGATACCACAAAATATGGTCTGTTTTAAAATATCTAGTTCCTTTTCTAATTTCTTATATTTTATTAGCTGAAAGAATAAGGATCTTGGTATTATTGTATGAATTAGAATATGAAGAGTTGAGAAGCTGTTATGTTATTTTGTGATAACCTATGATGAACAAGGACTTCAATAGAGTGTATTTGTCCATTTGTTTTTTCTTCATTTCTTTTCTTTTTTAGTGGTACTAAAGATTGAAACAGAGTCTCACACATGCTAAGCATATGAACTGTCACTGAGCTAGAACACAGCCCTTTTTATTTTGAGACAGGGTCTCACTCACTGCACTGCCCAGACTGGTCTCAGACTTGCTATCCTCCTGGCTCAGCCACCCAAGTAGCTGAGATTCATTTTCCTGCTCAGCTCAGATCATCTTTTGTGTAGCTTTTCTATAATAATAAAAGAAAACCTAGCATAACTTCTGACCTCATATGGGTGTGGACCCAAATCTAAGCAGCCTTAGTTCTTAATCATTTTAATACAGTATTAGCATTGCTGGAGCCTTTTACAAAGTAAGAGAATGTCTTCAGAATGTATCACTGTGGTTCTTTTAAAATCATTCAGGAGCTTTATTGTTATTAAGTAAAACGCATGGATTTAGGGAGGATCAAAGAAATGACTCACTAGTCCCTCACGTCACAAAAGACATGTAAATATCACTGAATCGCTAAAGAGAATTGTTGGTCTGGTAAAAGAAAAGTAGCCTACTCAGAAATCATACTGGTAAAAATGCAAAGGTTCAGGAAAGGAAATAAACAAAAAAGCAAACTACTCATTCACTTGCCATGTCTCTTTGAACATTCTGTCTCTCCCTGTTTTATTAATCCACTTTGATTGTATCATTATATTTTAATGGGCACATGGCTGAATAATCAGGAAAGATAGAACACCCAGAACAAAACAGGAAAATCCTGCCATGGGCCTGCTTGAAGGGTTCCAACACATTGAAGAAAGCTGGAGCTAGCATATCGAAATCATTATTTCAGAGATAGTATTGCTTACAGCTGAGCTAGGTTAAGTCAGTTATAAAAAAAAATTAATGGTTGCTGGATATAGCAAAAATCATGTACATATTTGAGAATGATTAAAAACTTACTTCCTGTCTCTCTTGTCTGTCACCTTTGAGACAGGGACTTGCTGTATGGCCTAGGCTGCTCTCAACCTGTGATCCTCCTTCTAACTCAGTCCTCTGAATTCTTTTATTACAGGCATCCTCCACTGGGCCCAGCCTCCTTGTCCTAATTTAATTTGCTTCACGTTCCTTATTTGCCTAAATTTTCAGTAACTATAACAAATTCCACCATTTCATTTTTCATTTTTCAATATGAAGATTCAGGACTAGAAGCCCAAATACATAAAGTATATTTCTTTGAATGTTTTCATCATATCAGAAAAAGCAAGACATAATATGAAATACAGTATCTTTGAGAAGTATAATTACTCTTGAAACTTTGCATAGTTAGAAGTTTTCACTATGGCACCCAGCAGCTCAGGGCTCCAGGCATACCCCTGAAGGCTGTAAGCATGCAGGATAAAATAGCAGTGGTCATAATGAAATAACCTAAGGAGATAACCAAAGACAGCCATTAGCCTAAGAAACCCCCAAGTCAAAGGGAAGAAGAATGTCTTGTATAATTTAGGAAGATGGCCACCTGTTTCCCAGTATATTCTCTCTCCTGTTCCCTTCTGTGCTGACGTTCACACAAAGGAGCGCAGAAGAAATACCAATATCCCATTGAAAAAGTTTCACAAGATGTCCCTGGTTGCTTTTCTTAAAAATTTAAAGTAAATGCATGACAAAGTCAAGTTTGTTTAGCATTGACTACCATCTCAGATCTCAATATGAGTTTATTTTTCACAATCTGGGAGACACAGGTGTGATGGAAAGAAAGCCCCATAGAAGTGCAATCTCAGTTCTTAGGGACTGAGTCAGGACTCGGGGAAGACTTGTCAGTGTGGAAAGAACAGTATCTCAGTGTTTCCCTCAGCTGTGAAGATTCCACAGTTCACAAAAACAGTTTGTCTGTGGTTTCATGTTTAACTCTGCCAGTACTTTAACCATCGAGGACTACTAAGTAGTATTGAGGGAATGCTGGTAGTGTGATTTAATAACCACTTGAACTTGCCAGTGAACAGGGTGAATTACAGTAAGTGCATGACGTCCTACCCTTAAAAATAAAATCAGCATATTCATGTGAGTATTTCTGCTGACCTTCAGTGGAATTTTTTTTAATCTTTAAAACTGTGTACTTTAATTTTAGTTGAGAAATTATATTTCATTTTAGTGTTTTTAGGTGAATTGTATACAGAAGATAGCTTAAAAATATGCTTGCCAATAACCCCTTCCTGTTATTTCTCCTATGGTAAGCCACTTTCATTTTAAAAATAGATCTGCTCTATGAGACTTAAGTTGGCCCTGGTTAGTGTCCTCTTATGCGAGTTATTTTATTTAAAAATAGAACTGTCTCAGATATGTATCAACTAGTTGATCATCTTTATCTGGAGTGAACTCCGAAGTAGGCAGTCAGTTCTGTGGAATATCATATGTGAACATTATAATTCACTCCACTTTCCCTTTGGTGAACTCAGCAAAGAGTTTTATTTTCATATTTATAATTAGCTTATAAGTATTTTCTTAAGTTAAATTTAACTTCTTCAAAGGCTGGGGAATTTTCTAATTTAGGTAAAAAAGAGATTACCATTAGAAAGTAGTTAACATTTAATATTTTTGGAATAGTTAATCACCCCTCAACTGTGTTTGGATCAATCAAATTACTCTTTTACACAGAGCAATTATAATTTAAAATGTACTGTTATACCTTTGGGCATATTAAAATTATTATTTCTATGAATACATATTTGTAAGCTATAGCTGTACAAAAATGAGGTTAAATAACAAGTAATACATTTTTTATTAAGTCCAACTTATTTTAATTTTTCAAGTTGAAGTGAAATTCGATTGTGGAAGATATGTTTTCCATTGTTAGAAATTAAATTACTATTGATTTTGTGTTTAATGGCCTTAACACTAACACAGAAGTTTTTTTTGCCTCATGGAATTTTAGAGATATAATTATTTTTTTCTTAAAAAATGTCTAGGACTTAGCAAGTTCAGAAAATATACATGAAGCATGTTATATATCACACACATTTACTCTTAAAATATAACTTAAAATTATACATTTGTTACTTAAATAATTTGATATGCTTTAAAATATTCAAAATTGTTTTCTATCAGATTTGATTGTACAGTGTGAAATCTTAAAGTTTTATTCAATCAGATTTACAAGTTTTCCTTAGTAAGTATAATTCTTCCTTAACATAATCATTGGTAGAAGTTTGCCCTATGATCCTGTCTTTAAAGGCCCTGTTTTTTTGCATCCAGCCAGTAGAGAGCACTTTAGCTTGTACTGTAACTATTACACCTCTGAATAAATAGTCGGGTTTATTCTTTAGCAAAGAAATAGGCTAACAATTAGCCTGATTCATGATTTCATCTATTGTCAATTCAAGTTTGCACTATTAATTTTCTCAATGTTGCATCAATTTGAATACATTTTTTAGCTTAAAAAGTTATCACAGTCACCTCTTCCTAAACACATACTCTTGAGCTTGCCCTCAGACATTTTCATGTCAGCTATGTTTTGTATATTTTATGGTCCTAGTTAATTTGTAAATTTGTATATGAACAGACAAGATTTACTTGCAGTTTTTAATATGCCCTCCATTTTTTTTTTTTCCACTCAAGTGCCTCCTACCCTACATATAATAAACAGTGGTTTTTCTTGGGTGGTGAATGACGATGTTAGAATTCCACTATATGTAACCTACAAACAGATGATCTATCTTTGTTGCTTGTGTAGTAGACAATGGGGAGATGTAGGTGGAAAACTCTGAGTTGAAATCACCTGCTTGTAAGCTCAGCTTATGAAAAATGCATGTAAAACACATTGTTCACTTACAAAAGCACATAGCCAAAAGCTCAGGCTCACCTAATTACAATAAAAGATTAAAGGAAGCCATGAAATTTCCAGCAATTCCCAGATTTCCCTAATTGAAGATGATCAAGGGATGGACCTTTAAGAATGGATAGATTTATTTTATCATATTAGGATTTTCTACCTTTGACTTCACAACAAATGAAGAATCACCAACCAGCAGCAGAAAGTGGGAAGTGTGGGTAAGCAGCAGGTCAGAGTCTGAACACATCCTTGGAACACGGGGCTTGAGCACTCAGCACCAGTGAGCATTCTGGCCACACCGCATTTCCTGAGATGTGTATTATTGGAAGAAATGTGAAACTTCATGCTAGAAAGGAGCCTATCTAGCTAACCACAGTTCCTAGAGTCCCTGTGCCTTTCTGAGGGCATCATTTGCATTTCTGTCCCCAGCCTGTTCAGCTAAGGGAAAACCATTTTAAGCTTCCCTCATAGTCATACTTTCTGGGGTACTGGGGTTCAAGGAGTAGGGGAGACAGTATAGGTGAATATAGATGCAAACCCTGTTTTGATGAGAAATTAAAAGTAGGAAATATGCCTCAGCATAAATAGTGTCATTTTTTTGGTCCCATGTTTTAGCATCATTTTCTTGAGCCAGTGTTAAGTCCTCCTATATACACCCCTGGATATGAGCCCTTTGTGCCTGGTTTGTCCCTGTGGTTCATTTACTAATTAGAATCCATTTCTTCTGTATAAAAAGTGTAGTGAGGAAATAATATGTTTTATTTCTGTCTTTTGCCCCCTGGTCATGGAATGAAACCTGTGCTTTACTTTTTCTCCCCTTTCCCCTTGTTTTCCACTTCCTCCCTTATACCTGTGTCAGCCCTCTGCTCACAATGGCCCGTTTCCATCTTGGTGGTGCCTGGGTAGTTCTCAGAACCTTATTCCTTCCTGGATCAAAATGTATCTGAACTCTTCCAAAGATGCTTAAGTGACAGCTTCTGGGAATAATTCAGCTGTGTTTTAGTGGAAGGAATGCATGGCCAGGGAATCTCTATCCAGATGTGAAGTCCTCCAGATGCCCAGAAAACATCGCCAAGCCTTGGGCTCAGGCTGGCATATAGCATGGAGTGTGAGCGTGGTTTGTGGTCAGGGCAGCTGGAGTGTGTAATGTGATCTGAGACCTGCACTGCCCTTAACACAGTCCAGAGGCACAGAATGTTTCTGCCAGAGATAGTGGCTTTGCCCATAATATTTCCTGAATATTCTGGAGAGTTCTTTTCTACTGGTTGCTTGATATATTCATGGAAGAAAACCAGTGACTGAATACAAGTAACAGTAAATGGGGTAGAGGGCTTTCTGTCGTTAACCTTTCATTTGAAATCCCACCTTTTTTGCTTTATATGTTATATTAAAAGTCATCATGAGGAAAATGTAACCCATGACTTCTCTAGTAGTACTCATAGGTCTTGGTTATTGTTTGAATCATGGTGTGTTTTCTTCGGAAGCAGTAACCTGATCTTTTATCACCCTGCCTACCAACCTCTGCCTGCCTCCTCGGGTTTGTCCTGATGCATTCAACACATGTGTCCACAGGGGAGGTTAGCAGCAGAGAGAGCAATTTACATTCGGCTTCCTAGCCGGCTCGAAGCAGCAAATCAGCCCCTGGGAAGGCTTTGGAGACTTGTCAGCAGTCTGTAGCTTATTTCTGTGTGTGTGAGGGTGTGTGTGTGTGTCTTTCTCTTTCTCTCTCACCATTTACAAGCTGGAATCACTGTGGAGGAACAAGCAGCAAAGTCTTGTCAAGATCTTATCTCAGGGTAATGACTAATTCAAAATGAAAGACTAAAATATTGATTTTCTTTAGAGGAATAATTGAGTGTTTGATGTGGAGAACACCCAGTTTCTTCCTGAGGAAAGCTGAGCAGGGCTACATTAGCAGCCCGCGTCTCTCTGACAGCAGCAGGGGCTGGGTTTAAACAGCGGCTGCTTTGCCTGGGAGCACCCCTAATGGACTTTGGTCTCGATGCTTTGACTCTTTGTCGTGGCTTTGGATGTTGGAATACGGGCGGTGATCTCCTGTCCTTTATAAACTCACCTGATATAAAGGAAAGATGAGTGAAGAACCAAAGGAGAAAAATGCCAAACCTGCCCACAGGAAAAGGAAAGGAAAAAAGGTAAGAAATGAAAAGCAACATGTTAGCTTTATTGTTCTCTAGCTCGGAGGAGGAAGTAATCTTTATGCTGGATTTTTGAGGGAGATTGGCTTTAGGCTGTAAGAAGCTGCTAGAATCAGAATGCTTCGGTTTTTTTCTGGTCTATTAATGGGTGTGTTCTGTGTTGGAGAAAAACATCACAACTCAGATACATTGCTGAAATATTTAAACAGTTAAGTATAGTTATTTAGATTTCACTGAATTGGTGTGTTTTTTCATAGTGATATTCAAGATATTAAGTACACACATGTCTTAATTATGTGGGTGGGTGTGTTTTTTCCTTTTAAATTTTCCAGAATGCTTGTTAATCAACAGGGTACAATTACTAATGAATATTATTATGGTATAGATGTTTAGTATTAACACATATTTTAGGCAAACGTAGGAAACCTGTATTTATACTTCAAAATTACAGCATGGAGGTGAACTCCATTTTAATTATTGATCACTTTACGGCTGACAAATGTAAGATTTGCAGTCAAGCCTACCATTGTACAGCCATAGCACTAATTTCTCCATTATAATTCATAAAATTAATTTTGTTTTCCATGTTAAATGAAGAATCACAAATGTAGCATAGATCATTACAGTAAACCTGTAGATTCATTTTGGTTTTCTTAACTGTATGTACCTTAAATTATGTCTGTAACTTTTTGATACATTTTGAAATGGGGGAAAAAAGGTAATGCCCTAGCATTTGGTTTCCATTGTGGTTTATAAACTGTTTTGGTTTTAGGGTGTGCCACCAATGGAAAAGATAGTAGTATATCTGTAACAAAGAAAAATGAATTCCTAAGGAAGGATTATACTTCATAGCTATTTAAGGAGAAAGTGTATTATGTTTTAATCTCCAGCCCAAATCCTCAGACATTATATTTTAATTTCAGGGACTGTGAAATGCAGTTATGTCTCTTTAAAATGCTTCCTTGTCCCAATAAGATGTATGTTTAGCCTGTGGACACACAGAGAATGGTTGGGTTATAGTAGAGAGGATGAGTGATTTCATCTACTAGTTGGCTATATTAGTCATTTTAAAAAATGTTCCTAATCTATCTATTATTTATGAAAAGATTCATTTGAATATGACGTTCTTGAAGGAGCTGTCATGAGCAGATGATAGTGGGGCATGTTAAGGGACATGCCAGCATTCTAGGGCAGAGCTTCAGCATCCTACAGACCCTGAAGCCATGCAGCCTGGTTTTAAGTCAGCCTTAACTTCTTGTACATTGTCTCAGTAGGGGTCATTGATGTTACAGAGGTGCTAGTCTGATTTCCCAAGGGAGCAGGTCTCAGCTGCACAGCACAAATGATTTGTTTAATGCCTAGCAGAGTGGCACTGGTCTCAAGGAAAAGTGTCAGCTTTGCTCATGTTTATGAGATAGGGCCTTAGGTGCCTGACAGCTTCCACCATGATTCTGAATACTGAGTGTCATAGAGAGCCCCAGCAGACACATGAGCCACGACAGTGCGGCCCAAATTAAAGTGAGCAGTGGCTGGGCTGCTTGTAAATCACTGGGCTTTTATGTGGACTCCTTTGACATGGCATTTTTTATTTCTCTATCTTGAAATTTCCCTTCATAGAAGTATCAGTTCTCCTCATATAAGATTATCCTGATTAGAGGATAGCATTAAATCAACTGCTTTGATATCTTCTTTATGACACACTTTTCCCAGCTGTTGCCAGAGAATTCTCTCTAATAGCCCCAGTCATCACGCTCTGCCCAGTACCTTCTAAACTCCTTCCTGCTGGCCTCGTGAAATTAAAATTCTTGACCATGGGCCTGGAGACCCTTCACAGCATCACCTGCAGTCACACCACAAGGTTTTCTCCCTGTTACCAGTTACTCCATTCATATCTGACTATCCAGGTTGGGGTTATAACCAGTCCCTAAATTAAAATGTTTCTTCTGTTTGTCCTTTGTCTACTAAGAAGCATTTCTGTGCCAGCCCACTTGGTATAACCCTACCAATTCTTGAAGGTCAAACCCAGTTCTTACCCTTTTCTTTAGATCTCTTGATTCACCCTGGTAAGAAGACAGTCTTCCAAACTGAACATCACCTTATATGGCCAGGGTAGTCAATGCTTTCTGCTTTTTCAGATTATCAGATACCAGCCCTATTTCTTGGCCATAGTGAACCTTCTAGTTTTCACTTCAGCAAGCACTTAGCAACTGCCTTGTATGTAGTTGACACTAAGTCAGTGTCCCATCGAATTAGCTCTACTAGTTTACTGACCAGAATTCACCAAGAATTTTCAGTGTTCGAAGAGACACATATCAAATAGGGTTGTGTTTTAAATGAGTGGGCCTTTCTCCTCATAGTGTCTGAATGAAGGGTATACTATTTTATTGCTGGTTTTAACTTATAATATTTAGTAATTTAAATGTTTAGTTAAATGTTAGTTTAAGATTAAATAAACTTCTGTTTACTTAAAAACCAATGATATATATATATATATATATATATATATATATATATATATATATATTCCATTTCTGAGCCAAATAGTTCGGAAGGTTCTTGGGTGTCCATCCAGATGACCCATACTGCAGCATTGGTGGGTGTGGTCAGACACAGAGTTCCAGGTGGGAGATGCATGTGACCTGCTAAACTCTAGGACAATAAGCTTTCTAAACCTCCTACTTCCTACTTCCAACTTGTGTGTGGAATTCTTTCTGTTTCTGTATAGGAGAATGCATCAGATAACCCTTAAAATGAGGCATTGGTATTGAGTGTTTTCAGGAGAATGCATCACATCCTTGGGGTATTTGGGAATGAAGCCTCTCTTGAGACATACTTAGTACTGAATAGGCAAAGTAAATGTAATGGAACTGTTATATTATTCTTTTGTTAGCACAGAGCAAGTATTTTATATTTTGCTAAGGAATATAAACATTCAAATTGCAGTTAGGAAATTTTTTCTAACAATTTGTATATTTTGTAGCATGTGAGGAGGGTGTGTGTGCATGAGTGTGCGCATGTGTGTGTTTCCATATCCCACAGCTATTTATCCTTATACTAGTTAAAAGAAAAGTAGTTATCAAAAGTCAGAGAACCTAATTTCTTATCTATTATTGCTTCTAACTTGATGGCATGTCTTGAATAGAACAGTCAAATGGGGGCCATCTATCTGGTTCAGTCACCAGGGATATTAAGACAGTAAAACGAAAATAATCAATCAAACCATATTATTTCAAAAGAAGTTTTAGAACAATAGGACCTACACACAAACCTGGTTGTCATGGTGGATTTTCAGTCCTGTTGTAAAGGGGCCGATCCTGGAGAAGCAATGACAAACGAGCACATACCGCCCCACTGTGTACTGCAGAAGTGCTTTGCTAACCAGCCATCAAAGACAAAACGTACAAAGTGACATTTAGTGGATGTGTTCCCTTAGTTTCAGTATTAGTCAGCTCATTGTACCATAACAAAATAACATTTACTCAGTAGCTTAACTAATAGAAATTTATTTTCTAACAGTTGTGGAAATGAGAAGTCTGAGATCTTGGTACCACCATGGTCAGAGTCTGGCAAAGGCCCTCTTCCTGCTTCACGGGTTGGCAGCATCTCTCTTTGCATTCATGTGGCCCTTCAGTGCATGCCCATTGTTGGCAGAGATATCTTCATAGAAGGCCACTTGTCCTATTGGACTAGGACTCTGTCTCCCCACCATGACCATGACTTTATTAACTTTCATTACTCAGTAGCCCTATCTTCAAATATAATGCAGTCTCTTTGGAAGTTAGGATTGTGACATAGAGATTTGGGTGAGTGGAAGTTCAAAATTCAGTCCATCCAAAGGAAGATGTACTTTTCTGATTCCCTACTTGGATATATGTAGTATGTTATTAGATGGTGATTGGAGTTCTTTGTATTAACTCAATTTACTTAGCAGATTGTATGCAGTCTTCAGTTATTCAACCAGTCTGTGTAGAAAGGGTTAAGGCTACCAAGTAAAGATCAATTCAGGCCCCCTTGGTGGCAGAATGGAAAGAGTGGTAAATTTCATTTTGAAGTCAAGGAAGAGTGGATACAGGGAAGCATGCTTGAATTGCTATTAAGAACATATGTGTTTCCCAAGTAACAGAGTAAGTGCCTTCTAGTAAATGAGTTTGGAATGAGAGAGGACGAAAGATTGGAGCTTCCTGGTGTGCCCAGGAATCTAAACATTGGTTTTTATATTTGGAATATAGAGTGCAGGAATGTATAATGGCAAGTATACAAATGGAGAAAAAGGCAATGATTGTTTCCAAAAATCTGAATAAAGTCCTTTTATTTTTTTAGTCCTGAGGTTTACCAAAGGGTTTTATCAGGTGAATAGTGAGGTTAGATTTCTGCTCTTTTGGTCGAAATGCCAGCACATTAAACTTCTACCACACAATGAATCTCATTTTAATGAGTTTTCTTATTTTGGGGGGAAGGTCAGAAAGAAGATTTTCATAATTTCAGTTCAATTGCCCTTTTCATCTTAAGAATACAAAATAATTTGCAATAGCTACTTTTTATGATTATTGTTATCCCTTTCTCCCTTACTTTCCTTCTTTCTCTCCCAGATAATCATGCACGAAAGATGTGCTTCTTTCTTCTCTGATGAAGCTTAAATTATCCAAATGTATATGCAGTTTTTGTTTGTTTGATTTTTGGGTTTTGTTACCAGAAATCAAACTCAGGACCTCATGCTTGCCAGGCAGGCGCTGTGCCACTGGGCTATATCCCTGGCCCTAAATGCAGTTTTTGAGGGAGAGTCCAGAACGTATCCACTTCTGATTGTTAGTCAATATTCTTAATCTGGGTGGAATTTCATTGTACTGTTTGTTCTTCTGTTCTGGGTTCTTGACTGACGTGTCTAAAAAATGCTGTGCCTTCTCACTGAGCAGAGGGTGTGCTGGCATACTCTGAACACATGGCAGTTGTATTGACTTGTAGTTTTCATCCCTGTGTTTGGATGTATAGGCAGATAACCTCTGAAAATCTTTTGTTGTTGGCAAGGATGATTTGAGCAGTAGTCCACTGAGCGCGAGCACATGCTTAATGCATTGTTACATTTGAGGGGCTAATTATACACTACACAGCAAGCAGCTTTTATGTCTTTATCCACTTCAGTGTATGTAGCCCTATCGAGTGTTTTTTTCCCTCCTCTTAGTCTTATTTTACTAAATATTTTAAATATTTTCTTTCTTTTTACTCCATAGCTTTCCTCTTGTTTGTTAATCTTACTTTCACAAATGCTATTAACTTCAGCATTAATAGGCGCTTTAAATGATTTCATGTCTTATGCATCCACATTCAGGAGACAGACAATTTGATTTTTGTCCTCCAACAATTATTTTGTAATGGTATTTTCTCAAAGTAAGCCTTGTAGTGTGTTTATTTTAGTATGCAAATTTTCATGTTGCCTTTGCCCAGTGTTGATATGCATTTGGAACTTTCTTTTTACAGGAATATTATTTTTGTCTTCAAAATTTTATTAAGTTATAGACCCTTAACACAATATCACTTTGTATCAATCTTATTTGGCAAGGTAGGTTTACCTTGAAATTTTATTTAAAAAAATTTTTTTAGAGAGAAGACAGAAGAAACATGATATAAATTTATTTTATATATAGCCATCTTGAGACATGGATTGTGAGCATGATTTGTAGATGTAAAGTAAGGTACCGACATTCTACAGGCTTGCAATCTTTTCTCCATAACAATAACATCCAAAATGAAAAAGTGAAAAATTTTCTCTCCTTCTTTGGCGGCAAAATCTGACCTGACCTGAACTCATTTGGCAGCCAAACCTAACCTGACCTTATTTGAAGCTATTTATAGTCTTTGTTTATCTGACTTACTGTGAATTTCATATTTTTTGCTGCGAAAGTAAAAATTCTTTGCTTATAGTATAGTGTCCCAAGACTCTAGTGGAGTTTCCATAATATTCATATAGGCCTTTCTAAAATCTGAACAGTTCTAAATTTTAAATCTTTATAGCTGTAAGGATTTCCCATAATGGGTTTTGAACCTGCACTGAGTCCTGGGAAGGGACTGATGACAAGCCAGTATATCTAAAGGTTAGCTTGGAGTGAGGGGGAAGGTGCTCTTTTGTGTCCCTTATAAATTCCAGATAAAGCAGTGCTCTACAGTACTGGGTGCTATACCTAGTTCATGTAGGAGAAACTGTTTCCTACAGTTTTTTTTTTAAACAGAAAACTGCTTGCTTAGTATGGAAATCTGGATAAGTTGGTCTTGAAGATTATAAACTTTGTTTTTTAAGTAATTAAATATGGTCTATAAATAATAAGAAAAATGATCCTAATTACTTCTTTAGATATTCTTGGGTATTTGTTGTGATTGTTCATCACTGTTGGATGAAGTCATAAAAATAAATGGTTCATATTTTTGAAACGAAGGATATAGGCTTTGAGGAAATAATTGTTTTATTGAATCATTGCCAAGAAAATAATATTAATCACATGAAGGCTAATTAATTTTCTACAATTAGTACATAAAGTGGGTTCCATCGATATTTCTGTTTATTTGTATTTTTTTACACAACTTGATTTGTGTGTGTCTTTACTGGGAATCGGACCCAACACTCAGCACTTGCTAGGCAGGCGGCACACCACTGAAATATATCCCCAGTCCCACAACTTGATGTGAAAAAATTTTCATTCTATTTTTCCTCTGTGCTATCCATCATTATAAAGATGATATATTTTGTTTCATGGCTATGTTAATGGCTTGAAATCTAGACACTTCTATCCACTCCTTGGTTTCTCTGTTAATTTTCTCATTCTAGCCCTTGAAATGCATCAATTCTACCATTAGTAATAACATTACTAATTAGAAATAACATGAGCAAAGTGTATCTAAAACATAATGCTGGCTGGGGATTTAGCTCAGCGCTATAAATGCCTGCCTGGCAAGCATGAGGTCATGAGTTTGAGCCACGGTACAAAAACAAAACAAAACAAAATAACAAAACAAAACATAACACCAAAAATCCCGTAGTGCTTGCCAGATGTGGTGGTACAAGCCTGTAATCCCAGCACTCAGGAGGCTAAGGCAGGAGGATTGCTGAGTTCAAAATCAGCTTGGGCTAGAAAGTGAGCTCAGGGCCAGCCTGAACCACAGAGTGAGACCCTGTTTCAAAAAAATAAAAAACTAACAAAAAATACGATTCTGCAAAACATGATTATTTTTTCCTGTTCCAAGGATTGAAGCAATGGCTTTCATACTAAGCTATAGTCCTAGCCCTTTATGCGTTTGTGCCTATCATTGTATTGTATTGTATTGTATTGTATTGTATTGTATTGTATTGTATTGTATTGTATTGTATTGTAAGAGGAGATCTCACTAAGTTACTAAATTGTACAGCCTAAGCTCAAACTTGCACTCCATCTTCTTTGGCTTTCTAAAGTGCTGAGATCATAGGTGTGTACCGCCATATCCAGTTTATTAATAATTTTATCAACAGTACCAGGTACTATCAAAGGTCCATAATGCAGTTTTCAGTCTTGTCATCCTCTTATTGTTTTGTATAAGAAAAACAAAACTTTAAATCATTAATGACAAAGAAGAGTTTAGATTGTGAAATTCAGAACTTAATTAAGGAGTTTGTTAACTGCACACTGTCAGTGCAGGCAGCCTCAAAACTGTCATCCTTCACTTTCAGTTTACTAGTCTTACATGTTTTGAGATGTGCTTGTCTGTCATATTGTATATGTGTTTTCTAAAAAATTATAATCATACAAAACCACTTTATAGATCTATTTTATTACTTTACCACTCAGTCCCATGCCAATTATTCTTTTTTCCTTTCTTTTTCATTCTTTCAACAGAAGTTTTTTCAATATATACTGTTTCCTATTCAAGTGATTCATGAGGAGCAAGACAGAAAGTAAACATTTGAAAGCAGACAACTTGTGCTAAATTAATATAAAATTTACACAAGAGGCTTGTACCATAGAGAGACCAGGGTGCTAAGAAAGGTCATATGGTAGTCACTAGGGTTGCTATGGAGGATCTTGCTGAGAAAGTGACCCTTTGGTGGTGGTTGTGTCCCATCATCACAGGGACTTGGTCAGCTTTGGCCAGGAGACTTCTCAGGAGGAAGGAAATGCCTGGTGAAAGTCCCTGTGGGTTTGGGTCCTGAGGAAGGAATAACATGACCTCCTAATGCATTCTTTCCTGTGGAATGAAATCTGAAGATTTCTGCCCAAGTGCTTCAATGTTTTTTTCCCCCATCTTGGAGTTCAGTCAGTATTTAATGAGTTTTAAAGGTAAGGGAAAGTATTTTAGGAAGTCTTCTAGAGATACTGCTACCTGTACAGTGTAGTACCCAGTGCATTTTTGCAGAGTGAATGCATGATGAGCGTTTATTCTACTTTTCACTTTCTCTTTGATACCACTCATTGTTATCCAGTAGCCACTATGATTTAAGTATGACAAAAACTATAATTTCCTGCATGTCTTTCAAGCTTCTGTTTAACAATTAGTCTTCTCCTTAGTACATAGTCTATTTATAGCATGGCAGTACTAACACATATATCAGAAACTTCATAAACCTTGGTGTGCTGTTTATACATGATAAATTTTGCAAGTAGCATTTAAATATCCTATAAAATATGCATTGCTTTAGGTTATGGCTTCACTACTTCATGTATTTGTGTTTTATTTAATGTCAAATTGTATTTATGTGTACTTAATGAAATTGTATTTGTATGTACATAATGAAAAACTCAATAATTATAGCAAATCAAGCTAATTACTTGAAGCAAAGCTTAAACTTTAGCTTAAACTTTAGTTTAATTTATCTGGCAGCATTGTGCAGTTTTCTAGTCATATATTATATATATTATATATATATTATATATATATATATATATATATATAATATATATATATGGTTTTGTTTGTTTGTTTTGATACTGGAGATCGAACTCAGGACCTGGCACCTGCCAGGCAGACGTTTATGCCGCTGAACTAAATCCCTGACAATGCTATATATTTTTTAAGTCTTTATATACAGTGACTCTACCACTAGATTATTTACCTTGGCATTTTATAAAATTTTTAAAAATCCCCTTTGATACTATCATACTATCTGTAATGATGGTCTCTTTGTTTTTTAAGCCCACTCATTTTAACTTAGAAGAAACAGCAAAAATACATATAGAAGTTGAACCATGATGGTCTGAATATTAGTGAAAAATATTTTGTGCATAATTACAAATAATTAAATAAATTGGGTATTCTAAAAAATATTTATGAATAACTTCAAAGTTTTTTTAAGTGATTATATTATGGATTCCCACTCCACTGCCCCTACAGAGATGTTTATTGGAAATTTAATGGATTGCCTCCTACTATACATGTGGGGTTATTTGACTCAATCTGTTGTTTTGGACAAATAGGGAAGCTCAGGAAATGGCTTGGTTTCAGATATTCAAAATTCTCTGTTCCAACCCATTAAGCAGGGCTCACCCTCCACAGCTGTTCTGTGTCTTAAAAATTAAGAAAAAATGTGCAAGGCATTTGTGAAGCTAGAATAACAGTAATAAGTTCCAGAATTCTAGGTTTTTAAAAATTTGCTACATATGACTTTGAATGAATTCAATTATGTGACCACACATGGAATGTGCATTAGTAATAACACATTAGACCTTAATTCGGAAGTTTTCACTATCATTCACAGAATTTTACTGTGTTAGGGTATATCAATAGCAAAGCACTAAAACTAAAGGAATGTCCTCTGCATTGCAATACCAAAGCGCAAAAAACTAACATATCAATTTTAATTGCTTACGTTAATGACAAAGTATTCCATAGTGTCTCACTGAATGACAACACTTTTAACACTACTCCCTTATGTTTGTATAAAAGTTTTTTGAGGTAAACTTAATTATTATGTATAAATTATAAATATGGCAATCAATTAGGTGTTTCACTTTGGATAATAGATATACTAAGGTAGTTGTATTAAACTAATGTGTCAACAGGTGCCTTTTATCTGCTCCTTTTAAAGCTTATCTATAACTTTTCAAGTGGAGATTCTAGGACCAGGAATATAGCTCAGTGGCACAAGTTTTCACCTGGCAAGTGTGAGGTTGTGAATTTGGTCCCTGGTACCCAAAAAATAAAATAAGATAAAATTTTATGTGGAAATTTTTCTAAAATATTTTAGTTATAGGCTTATGATCAAAGGAAAACACTAATTGGAAAACTGGGAAGAGCAGAGAATGGAATCATGTACATTAGAGTCTGAATCTCTGCACCACCAATTACTAGGTATTGTAATCACATTATGTAAATTTTCTAAGTCCTTGTCTTTGCAAAATGGGTCATTTTTCTTACTTTGAGGCATCATGTAAGGAATCAAAACAGTATTTGTTGAGCAGTTAGCATAGTTTTCAGTTAAAAAGAAGGAACATAGTATAGAGTAGCTGTTATTGTTAACAGCATTAAATGCATTGCTAGCATATGAGTAGTTTTATATTACTTTATTACCTGTGAAGGAAAGCACACTTAAGGAGATATAACTATAGTTCCTTTTCTCCTCAAATCAGAATTGTTATTTTAATATGAGTTGCTTTTTTTCTATATAAATCAAAATAACTTATTCCTTTAAAATTAATTTGTGATGTTGACTTATCCCTGCTTGTTAAGAAAATTAACGTTCATCTTTCAATCTGTTAAAAAATTATCTTTTGAATCCTTTTAGAAAATTATACATTCATGCTATCTCTAGAAGAATTTTGATTTTTATAACAAATTTGTGGGACACTATTATCGTAAAATTATCAGAGAGATAATTCATTTTATATTTGTAGTCTGATGGAATTAATGCCAGCTTTGGTTTATTAACCTTAGTTTACTAGCATAGTTTACATTTTACTGTTATATTTGCACTCTGAAAATCCTTGATACTCTATATTTCATTTAACGATGTATAATGAAGGAATGGGGTAGCATGTAAGAACAACTATGCAGTGTAGGTCTGAAGTCTTAGGTATTTTCTGGACTCTGATGTGAAACATAGAAGGGGCTGTTTGGTAGGAGGAAAGTGAGATTCAAAATCAGAGGAAATGGAATTCCCCTTTTGCCATTTATTTACAAATTGTGTAATTCTGTACAAACTGCTGTCATCAGAGTCCTCTGAGTGAACACCTAGCAACTGTATCCTGCCATCTCTTTTAAATTGTTACAAATTTGCACACTTAATTTTACATGTTGATGGGAATTTTAGGGTAATCTACATGAAAACATGAACATGTTTACTGCGTTTACTTGTGTGAACTGAAATTCCATTTTCTAATAAGGGAAATGTGGTTGAACCAGATAGTTTCTATGAGCTTTATGGGTTTAAAGAGACAACTTTCTACAAAATACTTTGAAGGTGTGTTTTCAAATGAACAGGGTGATAGCATGGAATCTGCTATGTTACTGAATGTCTACTGAAGGAAGAACATAACCTCTTCTTTGTAGTTGTCTTCTAGCCAACATTTCTAGCATTCTTTTATCTCTAAGAGTATAGCCATTTAATTTATTAATTTGCATTCTAGTTTTTGTATTTTTACAATTAAAATGCATGGAAAATAAGGAATGTTTCCTAGTGCTAACACTTTTCAAGTAGAATTTCAAATGTCATTCTATTACTGTTTAAAAACATGGTGAAACTTCCTTATTTCAAATATAAAATCCAAAGCAGTCTTTAAAAGAATATTTTTTTAATGGTAAAACAAGTAGTTGGACTCCTTTGTTTCTGGCTCATGCATGGTAGTCCCTTCAGAAATTATTTGTGTATTGTTTATATCTAGATCATGAGCAATTTGCTATTCTGACTTTTGGAAAATTATATAAAATATTCATAATATTTACCATTGTAACCATTTAAAGGATACAATTCAATGGCAATAACTATATTAATAATATCTAATAATCACTTTATTCCAGATCTTTTACACTCCAAACCAAAGCTTATAACAGATCCCTTGATTTTTTTCTTTCCTTCAGGAACTGGCAACTGTGAATCTGCTTTATTTCTCCATAGATTTGCCTACACTGTACATTTCATGTAAATAGAACCATACAATATTATATGTCTGTGTCTTGCTTCTCCCTTGGCATATTTTTTATGTTCTTCTGTGTTATCATATGTACTTTCTTCTTTATTGGAATAACACTCAGTTGTATGAACAGGCTACATTTTGTTCATCCAGTCTTCTGTTATTGTATATTTGGGTTATTTTTTCCCTTTGGCTGCTGTGACAGCTACAATGAACATTCATACCTGACAACTAGTTTGAACACCTATTTCCACTTCTTCTGGATATATATCTAGGAGTGGAATTGCTAGTTATGTAATAATTCTGCATTTAAATTATTGAAGAACTGCTCAACTATTTCCATGGAATATATTTTTGTAGTTTGATTTGTCATATGAATATTTTACTGTCATTCAGTCATATGACATATGACTCTTTTGCAAGTTTTGCAGGTAAAATATGGTGAACATTTGTGTGTATTTATGACAGAGAGAAGGGATATAGTGGAAAGGAATATGTGAAGAGATCCAGGAACACTAATGTAATGAAAATAGAAGAGTCCTACAGAGACACTTAGTGAACCCCAGCAGGTATATCCTAGAGAATTAGAGAAAAGTTGGAGAAAGCATTGTGGTAACAATCCTGATGAAGAGTATTGTTTTCTGAGATGCACTCTTCAAGCAGAGTCATGACTTTGTAATTCCTGTTGCATCTCTCAACATAAGACATTGGCTTTCTAGAGCAGCATACATGACATGGAAGAACAGATAAACGAAATTTAATTCAGGCCAGAAAATAGTATACTTAAGTACATCTGGCTTAATGTTTCTTCCAGAAAGAAAGAGTTTGGAGTCTCAAAATCCTGTGTGCCTTCTACATGTCATAAGTTGTTGGTGACCTTAATGGTGAAGCTGTTGTGTATAATTCTCACTTCACAGTATTGATTCAGTTATTTCTGGTTGTTTTTCTTTTAATATGTGGACTGAGTGATGCCCTGGAGCAGTGTTACAGAGAAGTTCCAGTGTTCTAGGCTGTGTGTTTCTGATAATTTTAGCCATTATTTTGGTCCATTTTTTTTCTTTTTGGCAAAAACAGATGAATTGCACCACTGGGAATTTCCATTATGAGATACTGAATATGTAATTGTAATATTGAGAAACTGTACATCAAAATAATTATGTACTAACTACCTTGCTCTGTAGTAGATACTGAAGGAAAGAAGAAAGTATTGAAAAAGGTGTTTGCACATAGATCTGTGACCTTTTCATACAACAAAGGTAAATGCATAATGTTATCACTCTTTATATCATACTGGGCCAAATAGGTGTTGCCCCACAGTGCACTTTCTGACTTTCTGATTATAATATGTGTTACAGGATTGAGGGTTTAATATTAACTATTCAAGACAACTATCGAAAGCCTGTTGTGTGGTCTTCAGATACAAAATACAGCGTAGCCTTTATCCATGCATCTCTGAATGTAAATGATTTTTTTTCATTTTAAAAAGCAAAACAGAAAAAAGGATAGAAATGATATAGAATTGCAAAAAAAAAGTAGAGAAATTAACACTAGTTAAGGTATTGCATGTTGTTGTCTTAGAAGTAGTTGTTCAGGTTACAAGATCGAGGCACAAAAAATGATCAAACAATGACAGCACAAACTGTTCTTTTTGATGAACTAATAGAGATTAATAATATAGTTATCTATCTTGCATACATATTCTTATATTTTTTTTAAAAGAAAGAGTCTTAATTGCCCAGGCTGTCCTAAAACTTGCAGTGCTCCTGCCTCAGTCCTGCAAGTAGCTGGAATTATAGGCATGTGCCATAGTACTTTGTCCTTAATGCTTTTAAAATTTCAATTGTCTTCCATTTATTTATAATTAGCAAGTTTTTTTAATTTGACTAGGATATATATATTGTGCTGCAAAGTATACTCTTCATCTAAACATTTTCTTAAAATGTTTTGCTTTAATCTTATATATAACTGAAAATTTTAATGATTTTTTTCATATTTGTGTCTGTGTATCACCTACTCATTTCTGTTAGAATTTTATATTCAGGTCCTATTTTAAAACAAAAGAAATACAAAACTGAAAATTTGGGCATTCTTTTGCTAAAAGAATGAATTTAGAAGATGTTTTATATTTTTATTTCCAAATAAATTTTTTCCTAAATTTCTTTTTAAGGTCTTATATGTTATATATAAGGTACTGATATAAAATCATAATGTACACTTTCCATAAAGTGAGTATTATGAAAATTGTATACAGTTATCAAGATAGTACAAAAAATACTTGGTATTTGATAATTATATGGTAAATATGGTTAATTATGTGGTAAATACAGTTGTTTTTATTAGCAAAATAAGTCTGCTTATTGAGAAATGGAGAGAAAATCCTCATTGGAATGCACTTTGGCACATACTGTAATTAAAAATGTGTCTATTGGATACACTTCAGATTTCTAATGAAGTTCACAGTGGTTTTGGGCTTGTCATCTATAATAAAATGTAATCATTTATTGTTTTTAACCTCGGATTGTCAAATCTCAAATCATTGCAGTTTCTGGCTTCATTGTCTCAAAGGTGTTCTAGCGGTAAGCAGATATTATTTGTAAAAAGATGCTACAGCAAAGTAAAGCTTAGAATTTAGACCCAAGGGCTATTTCCTTGAGCATTACTGTCTGGAGCTGGCTGGATTACCTGTGGTTTCCTGCACCCACGTCAAATGTTATGTCCTGGGTGCCATAAGTATTGCCCTGTCCCTGTCTCTGGAATATTGCAAACTCACAATCTCACAGGGTGACTACTTTTGGATTTTATTTAGAGAAAGGGCTGTAAGTGATGTAGTTTGAAAAGAGTAATCCATGTAAAAAATAAAAAGAATAATGTAAGCCAATATAGACACAGATTTAATGGTGTACTTGTGCTGAACTGTTCATTTGAAAAAGCTTTCTGAAGGAAAAGCTTGTTTTGAACCAGGGTAACAATCTGAAATAAAGAGCCAAAAAGTCATGTAATTGACTAAATTTAGATAAATGTTATCATATTTCATGATTATTCAGAAATAAATCTAAACCTATGTAAAATATTTTGGTATTGAAATATTAAAACTAACAATATTTTAAAGAAATATTTTGTGGCTCAAAACAAGCAAACAGACAATCAGCGTGCAGTCTCCTGAGTTCCAACTTGGACCTCTGTTTTGAACTGTGGCTACTTCTGTTCACTTTTCCATACATCTTTTTTTTTTTTTTTTTTAATTCTTGATAGTTCAAACAGTAGTTCCAGATTGTTCTTGCCTTTTTTTCCCCCACTCAGGAAATGCTTATTAAAAAAATGACTTAATACTACATACATGATGTTTCCAAAAGCATTAAACTGATGATTTCAAGTAATGGAAAAATACAGGGGCTATAGGATTGGAAAATCTCTGTAATACTTGAGGAACTCAGCAGCTTTAAATGGAGACTGAAAGTTTAGATTTCAAAACTACAACATATCAGGCAGGTATTTATTTTATTAAATATGTATTATAATCCAACAATTTCAGAAAATTCGAAGATAAACTTAACATTTTCTGAATGTCTATGCACTGCATTTAGTCATGAGATATGCATAAATTATCTCATTTTTTGATTAAGTCCTAAGAGAAACCAATGAAGTATTGTCTTCATTATGTCACTAGTGATCAGGTTTAACTTAAGAAAAGTGTCTGATCTCACATAGTGGAAATGTAGCAGGTCCAAAATTCCAGACACTGGAACCCAAAGTCTAATTTTTTTCTCCTGTCCTTTAGTAGTTCCTTGTATTAAGTAAGTTTGCCATTTAAGCCATGTAATTAAATTTCAGTCATCATAGTTTATCAGTTGGTATTATCCTGAAGTAAAGGAAGTAGAAATACTTTCTTTAGTAGATTTAGTGCTGGGCATGGTGGTTCAGGCCTGTTATCCCAGCACTCGGGAGGCTGAGGCAGGTGGATCACTGTCAGTTGAGGTCAATAAGGCTACAAATGAGTTCAAGCCCAGGGTGAACTACATAGCAAGACCCTGTCTTGAAAAAAAAAAAAAACATAGATTAAGTAAAAGAATTCAGTTCTGTGGTTGCTTTGGCAGTGCTAAAATTAGAATGATACAGAAAAGATTACCATAGCCCCTGTGCAAATTTCTGAAGTGTTCCATATTTTTACAAATTCTCTATGATAATGTGACCACTATCTATATCTAAAATGATAGCTACTGTTAATATCCAATTGTCTTGTTGTGAAGTGCTGTGTTGCTTACATTGTTCTGTTCTGATCTGCTTAGATCTGTCCTCTTTTGTTTTATTCTCTTTAAAATAAAAAAAAATACAATAAAGTTAACTGATTAAAAATTCAGTTCTTACACTTTATGATCATAAAAATCTTTCAGAATTCTACAGGAAACTAGGTTATTAAAAACAGCTCAGACATCACATGTTCAGAGTTCATGGCTGATCCATGAAGAGTAGCAAGTAACTATATTTTCTCTGAAGTGCCAAATTCACAAGGTGTCCAAGATTCTTAACAAAATGATATGTATGCATTTCATAATTATAAATAAGGTTTTAAAGCTGATGATGTTTATATTTATGGTTGTTATGCAACCATTTTGTTAAACCTATAGTATGCATATTTTAATTGGTTGTGAAATCTCAGATGTGGTTATTAACAAAGTGTTACATATTTAATCTTATGAAATACTTAGTTGAAAGCATGAAAATTAACTTATTATATTTTTATAATTATAGTACAGGAAATGTATGAAGATTCCTATTTCTAATTATAGATTACTAAGAAATGAGTGTCACACTTGTTCACTTGTAAACAGCAAAGTCTCGTAAACCTTTTAAAGTCTCTGAGATTGGTGTGTGCGTCACAACCTAGTCCTTGTGATGGTGCAGGAGCAATCTTGAGGTAGTGTCATTGCTCACAGGCACAACAGTAATGCCTCACAATTTCACTCAACGTGATATTTATATGTCCTGGGAGGGATGAACCTGAAGACAGTAGGTGGGAAGAAAACCATAGAGATAGTTGTGCATCATGTTAAGAAATGTTGCATCACCTATTATGTTCCTGCCCTGCGACTTGATCTTCCATGTGAGACTAGTCATACATGACTGGAAATCAAACCACTGAAAATTAGGAAGTATAAGACCCTTAATGTGAAGCTCTAAGGATAATTAACAGGTTTATTTCACTTATTACATGTGCATAATCATATATGATTAAAATCCAGGTATAAACAACTACTGATTTAAAAAAAATAGATACACAGTTCATGTCATAATCGTTATAATTTGACAATATTTATCTTCAAATTCAATGAAAAATGTTACATTTCATAATGACATCTGAGATATGACTAATACAGTAGTGATTAATTAACTTTTCAAATCAAAATGCAAAGCCCATAGTTTGTATTTCATGACTAAAATTAAGAACTCAATAATATTAAGTTCAAGCTGTATGCTATAATAATACTGTACTGTTACAGATTGTCATAATTTAAAAAATTCTAGTATTTTTCCTCAAGGTTAAACCAAAGTCAAAATGAATATGCAAATCATATGTATCTTCTTTTCACTTTCCTTTTCAGATTACTTGGAAAATGGCAGCCCAAAGTTCAGCAGTATGCACAAACATAGACCAAAACAAAAGTAGAAGCAAAATGAATAGTCTTGAAATTAGTTGATTTTCAGTTTAATTCTTTCTGTTAATGTGTTTTCATCATTAATTTTTCTTTCAATAAGATTCTTTTTTTTAAAGCATACATAGCTGTAATTTAATTGGTATTGACCAGACATTTTCATCTTTACTCTGCACTTTAAAAATATTGCAGTGTTAAATTTCCAATTAGGATAAGTTCTGGCCTCCTGTTATGCAGTGGGATGACTGTAGTTAACAATGTATTACATATTTCAAAGTAGTTAGAAGAGGTGAATATGCAGTTTCTGAATTCTCATGTTAAATATTAAGTTGAAAAGACAAGAGACTAAACAATCCAAATCAAGCTGCTTGTTGGGGAATATAATGAAAAGAAAACCAGCATTATGATATTGATGAAATACATAAGTGAAGAAACAGAAAAGTTTAACTTTTGTGCACAGAAGATTCTTAAGAAGGAAGGATACTGCTAAACCTTTCCTATAGTATAGACACTTTAGCATATGTAACCTTCACTACTGAAAAGATAGTGAATAATACTTAGAATCATGTGGCTGGCATGTTGAGCAGAAATACAAAGGCATAAACACTAGTGTATGACTAAAGAAATAAAAGCAAAGCCAGGCAAAATCTTTTCAGCTTATAAAAATGCCACAGAGTTATAAAATAAAATCTCCATAGCAATGACTTCTTCAAACATATGTTAGCTACCATAACATGCTGCGTTCATGCATTTCTAATGGATTAGAAAACATGATACGTACTTGTAGAGTTAAAAAATTGTTTATTTTAAAATCCTTACATGCTTCTATCTTTGTTTACAATTTTGTTTTATTTATCTGTTAAAGAATGTATTTTATTGTCTTTAAAAATACAAGTATATAGTCTGGCATAAAAATACCCCAAAATACAAAAAAGAGAATGGTGTATAAACATTTATACAATCTGTTTAATGCTTTAAACTTTTAAGAAACTCAAATCTTTTATATACTCTGCAAACTTCTAAGAATATGTATTTTCCTGGTATATTCCAAGCTGAATATGTTGGTGCATGCTTATGATGCTAGCACTTGGGAGGCTGAAGCAATGGGATTGAGTGTTTAAGGCCAGCCAGGGCTACATAGTGAATTTTAGGCCATCTTGGGGCAACATAACAAGACTGTCTCAAACAAAAACAAAACCAGAAAAATACAGCACAGCTCTGCCCTGCCACCAAGCAGGTATGAATGGAAACTTTCAGAACACATTTATAGCAATTCATAAAGAAATCTCACATAGTAAACACCACCTAATCTGTCACACTTTCAGAACACATTTATAGCAATTCATAAAGAAATCTCACATAGTAAACACCACCTAATCTGTCACAGTAAAGGAATCTGTTCATGATACTATTAAAAACCATTTACATATCTTACTTTGAGTCTATTTATTTCTAAGATACATTAAATTTTAACAATATAAACATTATATTTATGTAAAGTGTATATTTTTATAATCCTAAAATAGCTATAAAACAAAAAGTGTAGTATGATTCACACATAGCTTGTTGATTTGTTAGGTCAGTCATTTTCTTTATTTTATGATGTAGACCACTGAACAGTTCCATTCTACTTTGAGCTTCTTTCCAAAAGTATTGTTTGTGTTCTTACTCCTTTCTTTGAAGGTAGCCCATGCCCTGTCCTTGGGAGCAAACTCCTTTAAGGTAGTTGTGCTCATGGAACCCAGGTTAATAGGACACCTAGTGAGTGCCCTATGAAGAACTCACAACTGCAGTCAACAATCTCACATTCATTAAAGCCATTTTGTAGCATAGGTCTTTATCAAAATGCTTCTTGATGATGCCTGCTATATCTATTGTTTGTATCTTCACTTTCACTTTTTCTAAATGTCCACTATGATAAAAAAAAAATTTTGGATTCAATATGGAAAATTTTCAATATATGATTTCTATTTCTCTTGAGTGAATAATATAATTCTTAATAAAATCCAAATTAAATGGCTAACTGCTTGGCAAGCATGAGTCATGAGTTTAATCCATGGTACAAAAAAAAAAAATTAAATGGACAAATCACCTAGAATTTGGACAAATTTCTTTTGTCTCTAATATAATTAAGTAGTTTAATAAGCTTAAAATGTTTTATAAACATTAGCTGGAATGTTTTTGTACTACTGTGATATAGAAACAAAGGACTTGGCTTTTAAACAACACATACATTAGTTGTAAGAAAAATGGTGTATTACTATCACACTGTTGATACTCTTGAAGAACAAGAATAAAATATTAAACTGTAATAAATTAATAGTAAGAACATCGTAACAGTATTTATCCCTGGTGTAAAGCTACTGAATCATAAATAATAACCCAAATATTAATTATTAATGATATATGCTATAGCTTTTGAAATCTATTTCAATGTTATTAAGTACCTTAGAGTCATCTATTTATGTCTCCTGAGCAACTAGGGTGTTTTGTACATAATGGTCAACATGATAGTGAGATGTGTGTGTATGTGAAACTAGCCATTTTCTCTTCACCATATGTGAGGCAGTGTTTGCTTTGGTTGGTTTCCTTGAGAATTCTTTTATTCAGAAGGACTAGTAATAAAGGCTGCTTTCTTTAATTTCCTTTAGAATTAAAAAAATGCCCATGGTATTGCCATTGAGGAATTAAACAATTGTACTTTTCTGTTATACTTGGTACAAAATAAAAAATTGTGGTTTAAATAAGCAGATTAAATTCCAATTACAGGATATCCTGATTACTTCCAGCTTCTGTTTTCTTACTTACAAAAGTAGGAGACAAGTCGATGTGTCTTGTTGCTCTCGTGAGATGAGTGTAAAATTTACTTGAGATTTTGAGTGTGAGCCTGTTCTGTGATTTATAATGGTAGGACAGTAGAGTAAAAGTTACCATGGTAACCTTATTTAAGAATCAGCTGAATTTAAGAAATGTATTTCTTAAATATTACCTCCAATAGGAACTAGTACAATATACTGTTATTTAAGTCTATAAGTAAAGGATGATAATAAAGCAAGACTTGGCCCTTACTTTGAGCTATCAGACTTAAAATTATTTGGAAGATAAGTAAAATAATCAGACTTACCAATTATATGACTACCTGTTGGCAGTTGCTATTTTCTAAGACCATGTATTATTGCGTGCATTCTAAGTATCCTCTGTGAATGTTTTCAAATACTTACTTTGGAAAAATTTCCTTTTGGGGAGAAAGTAGGACCTGTTCTCAAAGCAAATAGTGCTTATTATGTCATTTTAAGCTTATCATGTGTTCCTTTTGCAGGGCTTTGCAGTTTTAACTAATAATTTCCACTACAGGAAAATTAGTGTCCTGTTATTTTCTTGGAAATTAAGTGAAGGCTGGGGCTATGATGCCTAGATGACCCTGACCTTCCACATTGTCTTTGGTTCCTAAAACAGGGTTTTCTGATATCTATAGACATTTGAAAAGACGAACACTTTACTTTTGCTTTGTCCTATATGTAAACATGCTTTAAAATGGGTTTAACAAGGACAATTCTCCTTTTTTTTTCCTATGTATTTTTTCTGGTTTAACTGCAAAAATTACTTAGTTCCATAAAAGACACTAGTCTTTCCCCCCAGTGTACATATGATAAGATTGCTCACCAGGGCAGGTCACTTCTGAGGCTGCTAGTTCTCCAGTTTACTTTTCTGTTTTCCCTGACATCTCTGATACCTTCTTTATGTTATTTAGTTCCCATTTTCTCTTTATTCCCTCTGATCATTACTGTCCAAAAGCACCCCTCACTTTTCTTTACAACTTTATTTGATCTTCTCACCCTAATACCATCACTGTTCATCATGATTTTGATTTTTCCATTTTACATATCTTCTGTGTTTAATGATTTTGCTTATTTAATCTTTTTCAATAAATGTAAACCACTGAGAAGGAAATCTGGAGAGAAAATTTTGGCCAGATACAATTGAATTTTCTGCTTTCAAAAACATTACCATTTCCTGTAACACCAAATTCATTAGAAAATCTGATGATTATACATTTACTACTAACTTTTTGAGAATTCTAAGTGGATTTGTGTTAAAGTATTATTTGTTGAAACTAAGCAATAAGAATCTCTGTATACATCTGCAGTGGACATTGTGACCTCTTCAAATGACCTCAGTTAAGCACAACTACAGATTAACAAAGTGATAAAGTCATTTGTCATATAAACTAGAGAAAGTGGTTAGGACTGACTTCTTTTTACATTAGTTTGGAATTTGCATGTTTTGTTCTAAAGTTTTAGTCTGTCATTTTAGAGTAAGTTGTCTAATAATATTTCCATACTTATAACTGCCAGTTAGAGATAACTTGAAGTCCAGTGTGAAATCATTATTTTTTAAAGGAAGAATTTGTTAACCTGTCAGAGTTGAAGGTTATTAACAATGATTAAGTGTGGGAGAAAAATGGAAAGCAGTATTTCAAATGAGGTCCTGAAGAAAGCAGAAACATGGCAGGGATGGCAGTTAAGAATGTTAAATTATTTTACACATTTTGGATGTAATGATAACCCATCATTACTCTTCTTTGCTTCCCAGTAATTGTCATGGTATTTTAATTTCATGTTCTCATACAGTGACATCAAAATCAGATTATCCATTGAAATGAAGGGTAGTGTCTCCAAATGGGTTAAAATATGACATATCTTTCCTGCCAGGATATGTGAGAGGACTCCTAGAATTAAGTGTGTGGAAATTTCTGTTTTTGGCTGCCCCATTCTGTGGGTTATCTTTGGGGTGGTATCTGTGGATAGGATACAGTGCATCTTGCTTTCTGGAAATGTCTAGCATCCAGCCTGTGAGCATCTAGAACCTACTCTGCTATGCCTAGAGAGGGCTTTAGCCACAGTCTTCTCTATTGTCCCATTGTCCTCCCCTTCCGGAAGTTCATATTCTTATTGAGAGGAAGGGGAAGTTAAGTAACAACTTCAACAACAACAATAACAAACCAAGTAGTACATGAAACAAAATTGAGGCAAAAGTTGTGTCCTACAGAGGTTTAGAAGACCTAGGAACTGATTTGGGCAGACTGGAATTTGAACTTCACTGTGGAGGAGTTAGCACTTTTGATGAAGTATGCAAGAAAAGGTGGACTTCGGGATAAAATGGAACTCATGTCTTAGGAATTAACAACTGTACATTTTAGATAAATTTTTGAGATTTGCAAAACATTTAAGAATAACTAATCCTTTACATGGAGAGAAAATCAAAATGATAAGTAGTGGGTGCATAACTGGTGACAAATCTCTCTTCTGAGACCATCTTTATTGCCAGTTCCCTTCCAGAGATAGCCTGAGTATTCATGTGTGGGTGCGTCTACCTGTGTGTACAGTCATCCCTTGGTATCTGTACAGGTTTCTTTCTTTGATCCCCTTAAATACTAAGTCTCTAATATTCTCAAGTGCCTATTTGTTGACATAGTGTTTGCATGTGACTTCCACACATCCTCTCATGTACTTTATATCATCTCTAAATTTTTTATAATGACCAAAAAAATGTAAATGCTGTGCAGATAGTTATACTGTGTTGTTTAAGAATTAATAACAAGAGAAAAAGTCTGTACATACTCAGTGTAATACTTTTTTCCCAAAATTTTTGATCCCAGGTTGGTTTAATACCTGGATGTGGAACTCACAGATATGGAAGGCTGCCTACATTTTTTTTTTTCCTGGGCCTTTTAAGACAGACGTACCTTGGTCTTCACTATAGTTTAAACTAGTCTATGGAAGATCTTACTTTAAGTACTTTAACCACTTATTAATGAAGACAATTTATTTCTAATCTCTAGCTTTTATAAATACTCTTCAACAATTCTTGTATATTTGTCTATGTGACACTTTGCAAAAAATGGAAATCTATAGGCAAAATAGGTATGTATTATACATTGATAGTTATCATCATGTTCCCTTCCACAGAACATCACCAATTTTGTCCCACATTTCCTATCAATGTATGGGAGACCCTGTTCCTCATATCCCTGCCCTCCAAGTGTTGTCAGGCTTATCATCAGTATTAAAAGTGAAAAACCTGTCTCACTGTAATTAAAATTTCCATTCCTTAGGTTTCATGATACTTTTAACTAATATAAATACCACAGTCCCTTAGACACTTTAAAACAGGACATTTTTCTAGAAGGATTTCTTATGGTACACTTGTGAAAGCTACAGAGCCAATGGCAGGGCACACTGGATTGTGTTGGACATGTGGTATGTAAATTACCTTCATTCTGTCACCATACAGTTTTCTTGTGTCCATGGTTTTAATATGATTAAAATAAGTAAAAAGAAATATAGTATTTCAAACCTCAGTGTGGTGATGAGCAGGTTCTTAGTTTCTCAAGTGAATGAGTCCAGTGAATACATAGGAATCTTAATCTTTAGAAAGATGAGACTTCAAAGGCTGAAAAGATACTGCTCAGGTTCTGGCTGTGTTCTCTGGTCTCTAACTACTTTAGACACCTCCAAATAAAGACTAATCTTGAACAGAATAATGGAATATGTGTTACATTCCCTTGATGCCCTGAGATGATCAATAACATACTCTATAGATCAAAATAGCTCTGGGTTTCTTTGTGTGATTTCTTCCTTCTTTATGCCCATATGCAATGTGAAGCATTTTGTAGCTTAGTACTACAAGGCTTATCTTTCTAGCAACACCACAAGCCAAAAACAAAACAGACAAACAAAAAACCCTGATTGTAATAAAGAATACTATATAGCCAATTCAAACAGTCTTGCATATTTTTATTTGCATATTTGTGGGCTGGTGTACTGAGGAAATGTTGTTCTCACACTAAGGGGTATTAAGGTAGGATTTGGTAAAATTTTTTTTTTTGAATTGTAGAATATATTTATTGAGAGAAAGCTTCTGCCTGAAGAGAGATGGAAGGGGGTCCCGAGTGGGTTGCCCCAAAGTTTTGTTATTCTAACAGTGAATCATTATACACCCTTCACATACTAGAAAAACCAGGCAAATGCTGAGGGTGAGGGTTCATATTTATTGGAAAGCAATGTCAAATCACTCTAAAATCAACAGGAAAAGATAAAAATATATTTTTTAATTACAGCCAAACAGTTGGTGTATAGTGTTCACAAGTATGATGGGTAGTGAGAGGATGTTTCTTGTTTCAACTGCCATCTTCCTAAACAGACCAAAATCATGTACAAATTAAGAGCACACTAATCTACAGCAGCCTGGGCCCAACGAAGTGGGTTTTGGTTTTCCAGCTCACCAGTGCACGGTTCCCATGAGAAAATTCCCCTCTAACAAAGAATCTTCACTGATAAAGCAAAAATCTAGTCACATGTTTCTGAAGTGAAATCTCTGCATTACTTTTAACCTAAGCACAGCCATGTCTCAGTTTGGCTTTCTGGGGAAAACCTGTCAGGATGCCCTTATAACCAGATTTTTTCCTTCCCCTAAAGAGCCCTCTTCTTGGCCAAAGCCTTATTCTAACCTTCTTTGCAGTGAGACTTCCTCTCTAGCTACGCTTTCAAGAGTACTCCAGAGAGTCTGGGTGTTATTTTGAAGATATTTATAGCAAAAGGAGTTAAATGGAAGCTGGGTGCTGTGGTGGTATGGGGGTTATTTTTAGTACTTCCAGCATTGTGTGCTTTTCCAAACAGCCAGCTTCTATAAGCAAGACGTGAAATCACTAGGTTTCTTTCTTTACAAGACAAGATTGCAGTTTCAAAGAGAGAGGAAAAAATAAAATTTAATGTTCTCTCACATTTCTAAATCTGGAACTTGCTTATAGGGTTTATACAGTTGAATATATCTTTTATTTGCTGCATAGGCCTGGATCAAGCCACTCCTTACCAGTTCTCTGATAAGAAGAGCAATACATATTTGTGAGAAGTGTTAGCACTGCAGAGACCAGCAGAAAATGAAAATCCCTTTTTAAACTTCAACTGGTGATATCTCCTCCTTGAGCGTTTTGAAGGAGTCATGCAGACTTTTGTTGCAGTTGCTGATTGCATGTGTAAATATGTATACTGTGTAAGTCTACACAATTTTTAGTGAATCTAAGATAATACTATATGCTTTTTCTTGAAATTTTGCCTTTTTTCTATTTGACAAGATATTTTATCATTGCACGTCAATACATACTAGAATTGCATGATCTTCCCCTTCCTGCTTCCCTTCCCTTTCTTTTCTTTTTTTAAATTTATCTTTTTGGTACTGGGGATCGAACTCACGACCTCACGCTTGCAAGGCAGGCGCTTATGCTGCTGAGCTAAATCACCAGCCCCCTGCTTCCCTTTCTTACTGTCATAATTTTGGTAAATACCATCAAATGAGTGAATCTGGGACCTTGCAGTTGCTAGGTAATACTCTGCCACTGAACTATATTCCCATGTACCCATATTAGTTTTTAACCATTGAACAGTTCTTTATACTGTGCAGTAGTTTTATTAAACCAGTTCCTTTTGGATGTGTATTTATGTTATTTCCATTTTTTTCCCCTTAGATCCAAAAACCTAGTAGATAATGGAGCTTGTAGAAACTAAGTCTTCTGTTTGCCATAGTATACAGTTAATCTCAATAATCCCTGGCTTCTCAGATTATTTGTAGTCAGCAAAGAATTTTTTAGTTCAGAGAAATAATATCCAAAGATACTATTTCTTAGTAAGGTACAGAAAAGGACCAAGCCAAAGAAGTCAATAATAGTGTACTGTATATCTGTTTCCTTTAATTTCTTATAGATTCATTTTATATATATAAAATTTCTAACAGCAAGAGTTGCATTTTCATGCATTTGTAGTTTAACACAGTGTCAGTATAGTTGTGACATGCCAAGTGTAAATTCTTAGTGTCATTTTTGTATTGATAGCCTATTTTATGCTGACCTTAGTAAGAAATCTCTGAAAATATAGCACCAGGAAACAAATTCTGTGTAATTTTTTATCCTCCTTCATTTGGTTTTTACCACAACTCATTCACTTACTATTCACACAGATTACTATGTGTTGTGAGCAAAGAAATTTATGGAAACAACTTGGGTCAGTGAAATGTCCAAAAACCAACAAATAAAAATCAAATTGTTGTAAGGAGTATAGCTTAGTGGTAGAGTACTTGCTAAGCATGGAAAGGCCCAGGGTTCAGTCCTCAAAACCATACTCAAAAAATCATACAAAAAGGTATACGGTGGTGGGCATGCTGGGGCACAGCTGTAATTGCAGCACGCAGGAGTCTGAGGTAGGAGGATTGCCATGAGTTCCAGGTCAGCCTGGGATCCATAGTGAGTTCAAGGTCAGCCTGAAGTTCAGAATGTGACCCTGTCTCCGAAAGGAGGGGGGAATATACATACATACATACATACATACATACATACATACATACATACATACATACATATGTTAGAAATTATTGTTTCAATGCATGTAACACAGAAATTATAACTTTGAATTATAATTCAAGTAGCTTACAACTTATTTTAAGAAAATGTAAAAGTAGTTACAATGAATGTTCTTGGCTTGTGTCTCATCCAACAGTTAAATGTGTATTCACTAGATTCTATATGGGAAAAGATAATCTTTGCCATTGGAAGTTTTAAATGCAGAAAGAAGTTACTTTAAAAAGACTATAGAACTAAGTGAATGTTAAATATATATGAACACTTTTGGCCCAGTGTCAAGTAGATTTCCTAGCACATAGAATAAAGTACTTATGTTGATATTTGTCGAATAACCAGATAAACAAATGACTGAATAATTGAACAGAGTTCGAAGTAGCGTGATTGAAAGCAAAATCCTGAGGAAGAAGTTGGGGCCAAAAAGTGAGTATTCCAAGCTGAGGGAACTAATATGATTTCCTCTTCCAAGGAAACAAAAGGTAATGCATTACAGCATAAAAGCTGTGGACACATGTTGAACTGTGAGATGCTAGCTGTTAAGAGTTTCGTATACCTGACCATACAGGGAAGTCCAGTGTTCAGGGAAGTGCTAGACAACAGGTTGTTTTAATTTGGAATCTTGTAAGGAATACATTTCCCTTTGTTTGATGTCCTTGTTCACCACTGAGCCCTTCCTTTTGCCTCACTTGATTTTAATCATCATCCTGAAATATCTATGCTACTTCTAAAAACAACCATGGTCACAGGACAAGTGACCCACCCAAATATGAGACCACAGTGGCCCCATGGTTAAAACACAGCACAGATTTAGGCACACCCACAGTTGCTGTACCCACAGTGAAATGGCATTTATCTGAAATTATTTTTAGAATACTCAGATTCCTTACTGATACATTTTCTGTGAAATTTAAGATTTATTCACTGCAGTAATTCATTTTAAATTTATTTCCTTATAAGAATGACTCATGATGAATCACACGTTATAGAAGCAATTTCGTCATTCTACATAAATGAAATGGTGACACAAAAGAAAATGAAATGTCACCTTGTTTCTTCCATGATGTTACTTGTGACTTAAAATTCAGGCTCCTTTTTGAAGTTATAGGGTATTGTTAAGGACATTACAATTATATTTTAAAAATAAAATATGGAGCTTTTTGTGTAATAAGACTGCTCAATAATATTTATTGAATGTGAGTGATACTTTATTTTATAATATAAAAATTATTTTTTGTTTCTATAACATAATTTCTACTTTAGTTTATGAATTTCAAAGCAAGCTTCATATGTAGACCACTGACTTGGGGTACCATGAATATAATGCTGCTATATGTTTTGAGTAACTTGATAAAGTTGTAGGAATTTGATTTAATCCTGTCACGTCCTCTATTTTCTATGCATAAGATACCTATGTGATGGTTTGAAATTTTCTATTGGTGATGATCTCTGTTAGCACTATAAAGATACTTTTATAGTCATAATCTTAAAATAATTAGTATGCTCAAGAACTGCTTAGAGTTTAAAAGTAGATTAGCATGTCATTAAATTGCTAAGTTGTTTGACATACCATTTTTTATATTTGTTCCAAAAATTTTACATCAATTTCTAGGAGAGTTGAATAGCTATAACAATGCCATTTCAAAAACTAAGATGACTGTTTTCACCCAACAAAATGAAAGTCCCCTAATGAAAAGAAACTCTTGTTTAGAATGCAGAATTTAAAATTCACTTCCCAGATTTCCATTTTTTATAAGGTCTTCCACTGAAATATGAAATTTTTGTCATTTTTTTCCTGTATAATTTTTTCTTGAAACTGAATGTCAACATTAGCATTTTCTGGCTCTTGCTGAGGCAGACATTTAGGTTAATGCTTCTGTTGGCTTTGTTTCAGCCCACTGAAGAACTTTGGTTGTAATTATTGGGATTACTTTAATTTAAAAAAGTGCCAGACCCTTTTTTTGAGAATGGTTTATTCTTGCATAAATCAGATTAAAAGTTTCTATGGACAGCAGATCCATCTTCTTGGCTCATGTACTCTTGGATGTACTGTTACTTACAGAAAGAGAAACTGGGCGGGGGGCACGACTTATAATTAGAGGTGAGTCAGCCCAGTTGTGGAAAGGTTTGTCACCAGTGGTGCTGCCATTAATTGGGTGGAATCTTTTTGCTAACTCACACTTCTTTTCAGTGGTAGAAGTGGCTTTTTTTTTTTTTTTTTTGTATAATTTACCTTTTCTGACCTGCATGAAAAGGTCCCAGACAAAGTTATCATGTACTGTGTATACTTCAGGATATTTTGGGAAAAAAAAAAATCTCTCTCTCTCCTGGAAATGTTTTTGAAACACACCTTTTTGTTAATTTATTTTTTAAATGAAGGCAATACTTTTATGTATAGCCTGTAAAATTTTATTTGAAAGTATTTTGGGTAAAGAGAGCAGAGGAGTTGCAGGTGGCATCTGTCTCAGTTTTGCTATTACATCATTGTAACAGTTCACAGCTTGTTCAGTTTTTCATGTGTGCTTTTAAAAATGTGTGCACTGTTTTTGCAAAACAAGCTCTTTGAAGCTTAACAAAAGAGATGCAGGTTATTGCATCTTTAAGATATGATTGTTAAGTTTTTCATCAACAATTACCAGTTATTATGGTTTTAAAAAGAGATAATTATATATACTTACAATAGGTTAATAAGATAAAGTTTGTGAATCTCTAAAAAAATCTCAAGATCAAATTGTGAAGAGTAGATTTTAGGGCTTGGGATTTAGCTCAGTGGTTTAAGCACCTGCCTGGCAAGCATGACTTCATGAGTTTGATCCCTGGTACCAAAAAAAAAAAAAAGAGTAGATTTTAGTCATTCCTAATAAGACCACAGCATTTTATAAAAATATTTGTGACCATATAGAATTGTTTTCTGTTTTTTTGCTTTGTTGTGATTCACAATGACTAGCTGCAAAAAGAACATTTGATTATTATTGAAAGCTTGAATTTAAAAACTAATGTCATTTCCAAAATAATAATTGTGATTGTTTTGGCTGGAAGTTTCAAACAGTTGCTTTGCCAATATCAGGAACAGTGTTTCTAAACTATTATTTCATCATCTTCAGTCATCTAAGGTGTGTGTGTGTGTGTGTGTATATATATATATATATATGTATATATTCATACATAATTTTTTTCTACTCAGCTACCCCTAACTTTATTTTTTTGCCCCAAATTTAATGAAATTTTAATGTCACTATATATAGTATATCTTTTTATATACTGTATGCATAACTGTGCTTTAAACAAAAATAATGTATCATGTGTAAGACTGTTCCTTTACTCCAAGAGCTAGAATTTTACCTCTGGGAGTAATATCATCCTCTCTCTGCCCCCAAAGATGCATGATAGTAAGCTTTATTCTGCCCTGACTGAGGTAGGAGCAATACCAAACCATGAAATTACAGTCTCATTGCTAACTAATGCGGAGGACACATCATTTTCTTACTTGTTAACAATAGCCTTCCTTGCTGTGTTATTTTCACTACATGTAGCTAATCAGTATTTGCAGTTTATTCAAGAGGAAAAACAATGAAGTTCTTTTTAGGTGAAGGGATTTTCAGAGCTTCTGCAGGAGTGGTAGGCTACACCTACGAAGGACAAATTATGCTGGACATCACTAAATCAGGAATTTCCGATAAATTTGTTTTCTTTTACTGCTAATAAAATACCAACATGGAAAGTAAGGAATTTTCCAGTCAAGGTTAACACATATGCATGTGGTACATCCTTTAATCTCTGGGCTAAATCTGAAAGCCCACTGAAAACTGATAGCATTAGAGCCCAAGAAAAGGTTTGATGTTTTCAAATCTCCAAATGCTATGGTTTAAGTTTACTGGTCTACAATGCTCTGCTCAATAGTTTGATAAAGGAAAAATATGTTCCCAGGTAGCAGCCCTGGGAGGTGTGGCGACTGTGAGCCCCACTGACTTCCAGCAGGCACTGGAATATTTACCCAGCTGTGAGAAACTGGGTTTGGTTTTGAAGATCTCCCAAGGCTGAACTGTGGAGGCTCATTGAAAGGAACTGATCCTGCTGTGGTTCTTTGTCTTGAAGCTGTTCTTGGTGAAACGCTAAGAGAGTTTTCCATCTTGCAGCATCGGGAGACCTTTGTAACCAGCCAGTAGTTCACCAATTGCAGTAATAAGAAACACGTATTTTCCATGTACTTGAAGACAGAAAGTTGTCATTTTAACAGTTACCCCTGGCTGATGGGTGTGATTTCAGACTAATTACCATTTTCTCAGATATACTAATGGCTCTCCTTTATAATTTTTTAATAAACACACTCTCAGAAATGACAAGCTTCTGAGAAATGGAAACTTTGTATATACCCTGGAGGAAATTCAGGTTATTGCAGACTTCACGCCCTGACCTACAGTGAGAGTATGTTTTTTGTGAGTGCTAATATACTTTATGCACAGGACTCCTTCAAGTTAAAGTGTGTGTGTATGTATATATATATATATATATATAAAATATTTAATATATCTTTATATATTAAATATATGTATTATATAATATATAAAAGACTTTAATATATATTATATAGTATAATATAGATATTAAAGACTTCTTTGACTTATTGCAATTTGTAATACCTACTTGTGTTTTACTGAATAGTTGGCCCTTGGCCTTTGTACATTTAACAAAATAGTCCCAGTATTCCTCAAGTGATCCAGAGTAATTTGTAATTTTGCTGAAATTTGAGTGTGTTTGGGGTTCTGGAAGGCTGCTGTGTGGCTGCTGTTGCCTTGGTTAGCAAGGCTGGCCATTTACGTGCTGCACCTTAATTGTCCTCTGTTGTTATTTGTTTGCACATGTGAAAGGAATTGTGTGCTGGAGGGGCTCACTGAACTTGGGGAGCCATACAGATGTCTAGTTCTCTTGGTTATAAATATCAGTGCTTTAATTGTCACTATTTTGTAATATTGAATGGTGATTCTTAACACCAGTAACTGGAAATTCTAATATAGGCCTCCTGAGAATCATTCCCATAGTGATAAGGTTGTATCATAAATCCTCAGGTGTGTTGGGGCAGGAAAAATTCGAGAAAAGAAATCAACCAGAGTGAGCCTTAAGATAATAATAAAAACAAACAACCACAACAAAAACTCATTTTTAAAATGTAGTGTTTTAATATAGCCAGTGTTTTAATATATTGAATACACTAGATGCATTGTATAGAAGAAATCTTACTAATATTGTGATTGATGACAGAGTGATTTCTTAAACATGTATTGCAATTAAAAATAAATGGTATAATGGCGCCAGAGGACAGTAGGATTCTTATCTACTAATATTTTTATATAATAAATTTGTCTTTAGAATATAAATCAGCTGTTTCCTAGACATATTTCAGCCCAGCTCATGAGAAAATTAATGTGCATTAAAAATAATGGAGTCAGAAATGAATTCAGTTTTGTTTTTTGCTTTGCTTCCTTGTCATCTTCCACCTTAGCCTGCTTTTTACCCTGGAGGAGATACTACCCCCAAACCCATAGGATCGCCTCCCCTCAATCCTTGGAATTCTGGGAATGGAACCCAAAGCCTGGCACATGCTAGGCAACCACTTTACTGAGCTTTATTCCCAGCTCTAGAATTACCTGCCTGACTCCACTGTCTGTGATGCTACCAGCAATAATTTCTACCAGCTTCTTCTTTTAACTCAGTGTGTATATTAGTGCATGTGTGTTGTAGTAGACCAGGAAAATGCCAGATAGACTTGGGAAGATTGTAGAGCATGGAGTCCCCAACCTCAACATGGCTACTGCTCTGAGTCACAGCTTTCTCCACTGAAAACTTAGGGATTTTCTAGGTCACATAGCTCCAGTCCAGCTCTATAGTGCTGTGTCTTTGTTCCATTGTTCTTTGTCACTCCCTCATCTAGACATCCAGGGTGCTACTGTGAGAGAGGGCCTGGTACCAGCTCTAGTCTCATATAACTCTGTCCCAATTGGGCAGCACTGTCTTGGGACTGATGTCAGGAGTCAGCTGCTGAGAGTGAGTGTGAGGTGAATGTGAGTGTTTCTCCACCTTTAGAGCTCAAGGATCAATACAAGAAACACTGTAAGAAAGTATGAAGGAGTGACAGTGTCTTTTTCTGTGGTATATTCTTCGATGCCTATTTTTCTGATTGAGAAAAACTGTTTGCAGCCCTTATTCTTGGCTTTCTTATTCATTAAAGTTATTACCCTGTCCAGTGCTGCATGCCACAGCCTCCCCACTCGAAGTTCTGTCTCACATCTGCACATGTAAAATTGTGCATCTTCAGTTGCAGCAAAAATTACACACAGTGACTGTGTTTGGTAGCATACTTGAAAAGGCCATGTGGCGTTCTGTGTGATAACTAGTGTTCTAGAGAAATGATTCTCAAAGTGCTGGGACCACCAATCACCATCAGTATCATGTGGAACTTTTTAGAAGTGCAAATTGTCACCAGCCTCCACCCTCTCTTGAAGGAGAAACTGCAGTTGGGAGAGTGCAGTGTGTTTTAACAGTCCTTCCTGGTCATTCTGATGTGTAGACTGTGATCCACTTTACAAAGATTACTACACAAACATGCTCAGTGGAGGGGTCTGCTCTGATTATGAGAAGGTGTGGGACTGGGTCTCTTTAGACTGTGACATGCAAATTAATCTCAGTGAAAAACATTTGCTCACAGGCAATTTTAGTTTTGGAAAGAACTTGTGAAGGCCTAGACTCAGAATCAGGTTTTTAAACAATATACACAGCTGGTTTGCATCTAGGATATTGCAGTTCCCTGTAGCACCAGGCCCAGTGCCTGTTCCATGTAAACTGCCCAGTGTGGCTACAGCTGGGCCTCACCATATTTGTGAAATAGATGGTGATCTCCTTGGTGCTCTGCAAACCTGAGGTAGCTTTGGAATCACCTGGAGGTCTTCTTAAAACAGATTCGTAGGCACAACCCCCAAATTTCCCTTCTAATCAGTCTGACATAGGAGCACAATCAGAGGCTTCCACAGGATGCTGGTTCTGGACCTCAGAAGGAGCTTATCTAAACATCTGCAGTAACTTCTCCTGAGCTCCCAGAAAGATGTCACGTTTCCATGAGCTCACAAGATAATAATCTCCTTAGAGGAGAAGTTGCCCTCTTTTTCCTCCTTCCTTCTCTCTGTTCCTCTTCTTTATTTCTATTTTCCACCTCCTCCTCTTCCTAGTTTTACTTATTTTTCTTGTTTTTTGAAGTAGTTAATATAGTCACAAAATGAAAAATGAATGGAAGGCTATAGAGTGAGTCTTCCCTCCTCCAGTTCCCTGTCACTGATTTGCATCACTAGAGGCAACTGACAGTCCGAGTTACTTATCCTTTCAGAGGCATTTATATTTACATAGACACACATATATAATTGTGGTAAAACTTTTTAATCAGAATGTTGGTATTCATGGCTTTGCATCTGCTTTGTTTACCTATTATGTGAACTTTTCAGAATATGAAGGGTTTTGGTCCTTTATGAGTGTGTATATGGTACTCATTATATGATTGTCCCATAATGTACTTAAATAGCCATCTATTTATGGGCATAACTGAGTTTCCAGGGATGGAGTCCACAAAAAAAGCAAAGAACAGACACCTAAAGTCTCAAAACACCGTATATCAAGTTATCCTACCCTCTTCATTTGCTCCTAAAATGCTCACTTTCTGAGCATTGTCTAGTAATTATATTCCCATTGATTGTAAATGTCACTAGCTCCTTGGATTCTTTGATTTGGGAGAGATGTAAATCAATGGGAACAGCCAGTGTGAATTAGTTAAAAAGTGTTTAAAATTATACAAGATATAGTAGTAGGCTGCTCTGCAGAGCAGCACCATGGTTGGGGTACAGTGTGATTTTATATGTTTTCTCTAAAAAGCATTAGCATGTCCATAAGGAGTGTATCACATAATGTGTATGGGCCAGTCTGAAGCAGTTCCCAAGTGTGATTTTCCAGTTGACCTCATTCTGTGTCTGGTAGAAGTAGGGTATCTCTTTTAGCATGTCAGTGGAGATTGTATGTAATAACCTTAGGTCAACTCTCTGGGACAAAATCAACTCAACCTGTTTCAGCATTAACCAAGAATGAGGAGAAGCAGAATGGCACAGACATTTCTGTTTTTATGTGGAACTAGGGTGAAACAGGTGCAATGCTTGTTTTGCCTCCAGAGGAATTATGTTTTCTGCCCTTAGCCACAGCAACAGACCTTAGTCACCAGCCATCACAATCAACCCTATTTCTCCTGCCTCAATAAACAAGAATAAAATTTAGTCTTGGCCCATGTAAAATGTAACTTGCAAATGCCATTAGCGTATTAAATGAGTCCTAGTGGGGAAGGAAGGGTGAGAGAGTGAGGTTTATTACTACCTTTGGGAGGCTTAGCTTTGGGTTAGCATTCCTCTAGCTGGGAGGCAAGCGTTTAGTAGATGTTGTCATGGTTTTTCACAAAAGTAGTTCTGGCTCAGATAAATGCAAGTTTAGAGCTAGTAAATAGTGGAGCTAAAGTATTAAGTTATTTCTTCTGAAACTCTGCAGATCCCCCCATGAATCTCATCAATGTAGGTGGCCCAAAGACATGGAGAACACGAGTCTCGCTTCCTTAAAGGACCAACTCCAGGCTGAAGTGAGTGAAGCAGCCAAGGTGCTCCTCCTCACAAGCCTGCCTTCAGGCCCCAGGCTCCTCATTTCCCTTCTTGTCCTCAGAGCCTGTACATTAGCTTCTTTATCTGTCAGATGCAGATAAAACTTACACAGTACTACCTCAGTTCATGAACATAATTTGTTCTGCAATTCTGAGGAAGATGTCTGTGATTGTATTTGTCTTCCAATGTGGAGTTCAGGAATGGAAACAAATTTTTTCCAAATGCTTCTGTTTTCAAACCAAATTCGTTCTTAAATAGAAGTGTTCCTGAACCAAGATATTACTGTACCTAGCTCCTAGGGTTTTATTCTGTTTGGTTGGTGAGGATTAACAAAATAAGACTTGATAAAATTTAAACAAGATATTTAAGCCACTGTTTAGCCTGCATGAAGGTCTGGTTAAAATTACAAAGTTCAGTTTCTTGATTATTCATTTATGTGTATCAGCCTTAATCCTAAAGAAATGAGGTTTGTGAAGCTAGAACATCTTAAAAAGAAGAAAGCAAAATTATCATTTGTGAACTTCCTTTCAGGGACCAACTTAAATAGGATGATCTTGACATCTCCTTTCAAGTCATCATTATCTAGAAATCTACCCAACAGAGGCCTTGTCTCTGGCCACTGAGTCTGACTTCTGTCCCACACTGGGGGCTAGAGGACAGCCAGCCTCCAGGGGTAAGGCCAGGGGAAGCTTTGCCAAGATTTCACTTTTGTACTGTATTTTTCCCCTTCAGAAGCAAGAGGTGGGATGGGGGAATCCCAATTCCTTTTTAATGCCATCTTTTATTCAACTCCTTTTGAGAATTCCCTCCTTCCTACACTTCCTCCCACTCTATATCCAAAAATATTAATGCCTAAGAAAGAGAGCAAATTCTGAGGCTGTTAAGTAAGAACTTCAAAAATGTCTGTCACATATCTATATATTTTTGTTTAGAAGGTATTGAGGTTGATGTTTGTAGATGGTGAAAATTTCTAAATGCTGTATGTCACATCTTATATATGCCAGTGCTTAATGGGAACCAAGTCTGGCAAATTCATGACTAAAAGCTTTTCAACTGATGTTTGTAAAACATGCTTTTTTCTTTGAATGAAATGGAGGATGAGGGTGCCTTCGGACCAACTGAATAAATGAACATGTGTTTGAATTTCACGATTTCTGCTCTTAATAGGAAGATGAACTGAATGGTTCATGTATATATTTATATACCCTGGAGTGCATGCATGAGCCAACATGTCTATATATCATCACACTTAATTTTCAAAAGTGAATTGTATTGATTAAATCTCCATCAATATGTGGGGGTGATGCACAGATCAGTTTGTGACTAACAGCCTTTTCCACTGTGTGCATCTGAGAATACAATCCTTGGGCTCTTGGCTGCCACTCTCATTTTACTTATGACTAGGCATCTAAGAACATTTTGTGATCTAGCATTTCAGAACCTTCTGAAAATCTTCGCTTGACAAAAGCATAGCCAGGTCTAAAGTGACTGCCTGCTAGCATGGGCTACCTATGACTGCGGTTTGTGGAGTGTTAGGATATTTTTTCTCTCACCCTTCTTGTCTCCCTCTACTAGTTTGGGAGAGCAGCTGCTTCTGCTTTCCTTGTTAATTTTTTTGCAGGGCGTTGTACTATCCCCTGAGAGCTGGTAGATCCCAGTCTGCATAGCCTGTTCTGTCTTTAACAGATGGCTCCAATGTGAAACTCATGCAGATGTCCATATTAGGTTAGCATTTTGGCTTTATTAGAAATGTTAATGGCATCTGTCCTTTTCTTCAGGCAGTGACCACCATGCCTACAATAGTTCACTTTATTAATAAAAACTCAGCACACACACACAATATAAATTAGTGGCTCTTAATAGGAGATGAGGTTGCATCTCAGGAAAATCAGTGAAGACATTTGAGGTGTTTTAATAATTGTTCAAAGAGTGGGGAGAGGTGTTACAGACATCTGTATGTAAGGGCAGGGAGGGAGGCTGCTTCGCGCATTGCGTACCTTCCCAGAAAAAAAAATTATGTGACCTACCACATCAATAGTGCTGAGGGTAAGAAACTCTCATGTACAGATTGAACTGTATGAAATGCACACAATCTTTAGTTATAAATATTGGGTGAACTGCACTAAACTGCTAATCCTTCGATTTACAAAAATGGCAGTTTCATTCAGTTCAGCCTAATGGATATTACAAATTGTACAAATGAATCATTGTACAAATAAATGATTTACACTTACAACTCAAAACATAGACTCTGAAAGAGGCTTTAAAAATAAATATGTAGAGAATTTATTTGCTTCCTGGATCTTTGTGCACCATCTTGCATGGACTGTACTTTGGAGAGCATTGTTTACAACTTTGGTTTAATCTGAAGACTGATGGAACTACTATCAGTTTATTGCTCTGAGCATTTCCTACTGTGTTCCTCAGAGCAGATTAAGTTCCTCCATGATGTCTGGAATAATGCTTCCCTCCTGTAGGACAGACCTGTAGGAAGCTGAGTTTGCATACTGTTTTTGCTTTGTTGGTTTGTCTGAGGTGTTTATTAAGCCTTCCTGTGAATGTGGGTGTTTCTGCACCTCTCTCTTTTGTGTGCTTAACTTTCTACAGTGCATATGGTTACTAAAAACAAAAGATTTCTTCCCCAGCATTGTAAAACAAAACAAAACAGAACAAGAAAAAAAGATCCACAAAGGAGTTTGGCAAGTGGATTCAGAGTATGCATCAATTGCATTAAGTGTGTTGAAGAGGTTCCAGGTTTATTCTGGCATGTAAGCAACTGATGAACATTAGATTTATGCAAGGAGCATTTAAAAACCCAGATGCCCTCTTCCAAAAACAAAAATAACAAACAAACAAACAAAAAACCAGATACCCGGCCTGTATTAGGTCTCTAACATCAGTACTTTTTATATGCTTGGAAGATTTTAACTTTTAGTCACAGCTGAAAGCCACTGATTCAGAAGGGAAGTAGCATTTGTTGTCTGAAACTTCTTTACTTTTTTTTCCCCCTTGAAGTACTTGGAATTGAATTTAGGACCTTTGCTCTGAGCTGCATTCCCAGCCTTTTTTCTTTTTTTTTTTTAATTTACAGTTTGAGACAGGATCTGCCTAAATTGCTAAATTGCCCAGGCTGTGCTAAAACTTCCAATCCTCCTGCCTCAGCCTCCTGCAATATATTTATTTATACCTGATAAGCATAGATCATTAGATAGGCAAAAAATAATTTTAGAGAGATACATACAGATACTAATTATTAGGGTGGGATTTGGTTGAGGTTTGGAGAGGAAAGATAATTCATGAGTTCTCTATTCTGCATTTTTTCTCCTCTAAGGATACTAAAAAGAAAAAAACAAAATAAATAGCACTGAGCCCTCTCTTTCCCATCTACATTATTTATTTCTTTTTATTAGTTTCTAAATACTATTGTGAATCTCTCATTCCTTTTCTACTGCATCAACATAAATTCCTTGGAAATCTGTTGTAGAGAATATTAGCTTGGCATCTGACGAAATCTGGTTGTTTCTTAACCGCTTTGGAAAGTGTCTTGATATATTCCCATTACAATGCCTTTTTTGTTTCCAATTTCTTATGGGTAAGCATATTATACTAAAGAGCTGTTTTGTCACAGTCATCTGGAATAATCGCTCCTGACTTTTTCATGAGTCACTGCAGAATTCAAAGCATGTCTGTCTGGTGGAGCACACCATGAAAAGGGCTCCAGTGTATGGAATCAGAGTGTCAGGGTGAATGTTATATTTTATAATTGCTTCAGCTGAGATGGATACTGTTACCAAAATTGTCACTGATTCTGTTGTCCCAGTAATATTAATGAAATCATTCTTATGGAACCTGCATTACAGTTTTTCAGAGAACAGTCAGTTCTACATGCCTATTATATACTGAGAAAAATAGTTTCAAAAGCCATTCTAATTTTTCTGTCACCATGTGTAGAATAACACATGAACTTGATTTCATTGAGGACAATAATGTAAAACTAAGGACATTTTATTAGTGACAAATGCCACTAGAATGGGGAAATTTTTCGCAGTTGCCTTATTTCATGTTATCCTGGAGGAGTCATAATCTCTGACAAATCTCACTTAGCCTGAGCCAGCTCACATCACATTTTACTTTTGAGATTCAAATGTCCTCTCTCTGCAGTCTCAAATAGCTTAATCAGTTTGGCCTGTTTTCCTTGACACGGCATCAATCTGGCTCAGGTCCCTCTTTATACAAAGTCAGAGCTCTCACATCTGTATAGAATAATTGAATTTGCTGTGACTAGAATTATTTACAAAACGCAGTCATGTGCTTTTTGCTCCTTGCAGGACACCTTGATGGAGGCATTCTCTTCTTTCCATTTTGCAGGGAGTTAAATGAGCATTCAAATCAACAGTTTGAGTGGATAGTACCAAAAGTGGGATAAAGGAAGGAAAAGCTCACTTCATCACTAAATCTGATACGTCTTCACCCAAAAAGAATTGCAACAACAGAGGACAGAACCCACATCTCTAATTATTTTTTTGGTAACCACTATACTTTGGGACACCTTGTAGGTGCTCAGCATGTATCAAATATTTTATTTTTTTCCAAGACATCTACTGATGTGTTCTTTTAATACCGGGCCCCCCCTTTTTTTTTTCAAAAGAAACTAATAATCTTCAGCCTCTCAAGATATAATCTATTATTGAATTATTATATGTAGTAATTTTCCCTATTGTATGTTATAGTCATATCAATAAAGAATATTTGCATGGATTTTCTGAGATGCTAAAGGACAGTTATGGTTATTAATATTGTGAATCTCATTTGAAATTTTTACATGGATTCTAGGAGTGAAAATATTAAAGTTCCTTCTTATTTTGGGGTGGATATTTACATTTATAATAGGATCTTCTGAGATTTTTGCTCAAAATAAATACCCTTCTCTTTGCATATGTAAACTGTGCTGTAATTTTAACTTGCTAAACTCCTAGAGTATCCCACAAAAGAATTATTCTTTGGGATGGGACTTTGAAAAGAAATTACTGTTAGATGAAATTTCTAAAGGGAAAATTGTGTTAATTATTTATGTTTTAATATGAATATCACAGTAACTTGAATGAATAAAAATTCACAACACATTTGCTTTAATTCAGTTTATAGTATTCCATTACTGAACACTGCAAAACATTTTACTTTATCAGTTCGATTCTTCACGTGAACTGACAGTATGCTGTTGGGTGATTCATGTCATTGATTCTTGGATACATGTTTTCAAAGGAGTTTGAAACACAGAATTAATTTCTCTTGACCTACAATCTCAGGTTTTTTTCCCAGCCACAAACATATGGCTTTATTCAGTCAGGAGATTTTATTGTCTGTATTTCTCAATGGACTAGTTTTATCATTAGCAGATGCCAGGATGCTGTCTAATCTAGTATTTCTCTAATTTGCCTAAAAATTAGAATGACCTATAATGGTTGATTAACATCTCCAGGGCCTTTCTTTGGAGGCAAAGCCCTGGGCAGTCCTCAGATTCTTGTTATCTGGAGTTTGTAATACCATTGAGTTTAAGACAGTGGACCTAGAAGTGAGAGAAGAGCTGGCTGGAGAGGAGTTTTCACGTCCTGTGAGTGTAGGCACTACATAGCACCCATCTAATGTAGCACAGACCTTACCTTTTCAGTAGACCAGTGTATTTGTACAAATGCACATGCTTGTTGTCTTTAAATACGTCATTTGCTAAGTACTTTGTATCTTTAAGTATCTATCCCATTTAATCCTGAAACCTTTTTTTAAATGGTGATACATTTAACTAGGATGAAATTTAATCTTTATAGCACCATCTTCTTTGCAGAAGAGGCTATATATCCATGAATTCCTCTCAGCCTTCCAAATTGCATATGGGTTTGCTGTTTGGTTGTTGCATCTTTCTGATTACTTCATTAATTAAACTACTTCCATATGATCTTTAAAATATGCTCATCATATTCACTTTTTATTTGTATAAGAAACATTTCAAACTTTAAAAAACTTTTACCTTTAACTAATAGCAGCCTTATTCCAAGGATTATAAAGTACATAATATTGTTTCCCATTTAACTGAAAAGGAAAATTCAGCCAGTAGGTTGGATTAGGAACAAGTTGAACTTGTTTGGGTGCTTTGGAGGTTTTGGGTATGCTGGACTAGAGGATCTGGAACCCAGCACTTTAAGGAATGTGGACTCAGCCATGCCAAAGTCAGATAATAGGTACAAATTCAAAATGTGGGTCAAGGATGTAAAGGTAAAGTCAAGCATCAAAGATTTTAATAAGCAACTCTTGTAGGACAAAAGCTGAAATTTTTGAATCTGGCAAAAGGGTTAGACAGTAAGAGGCCTGTGTCCCAAACAGAAATCCAGCTCCAAAGCATGTGTTGCTCACAAAAAGGTCTTGACGTGGAGTGCGTTGTGTCTGAGCCTTTAGTGGTCCTGTGTCAGCAGGAAACAGCCCAAGCAAGGGCATTTAAATGAAGCATAAAATTGGAAGCACCTGGCTAAATGGGGGAGCTTGTGGGTTGAGGCAGGCAGGGACTCCCAATAACTAGATAAGGACAATGGCCTTCAGCTGGGCTCAGCTGCCAAAAATGCATTGATTTTCAACCATGTGGTTTTTTCAGAAAACTGCACTCATTCCCCAAGTCCCCGTGGAGCTGACATTTTCTTACCACCTTCATTAATCAGACTGTGTTCAAAGGCAAGAAAAATCTCTCTGGCCAAGCAATTCTTGGTCTTTTGAAGGTAGCAAAGCTACCTGGCCTTTCCTCTCTCTCCACACTTAAATTATTCCTAAGGTTATATTGTTGTCAGTCTGATTTGGAAGCAAGGTGGTGATGATTTCAGTAGCTTTCATTATTTGCCACAGAGAGCCGAGAAATGGTGATGTTTTGGAAATGACTTGGGAAACGGATTTTGTAATTACTTTCTGAGGTAGGACCATCTTTATGTTAAAACAAGCCTTTGCATAGCCTTGACCAATTACATTAGGAAGGAAAAAGTGATTCCAGATTAGGCTCTGCTTGACCACAAATAATGTTTCAAATGTAAATGGTGAAATGTCTTGGGTGCTCTATTCCACACCAGTATCCAATTTACTGGCCCCATATGCATGGTCTGGAATTTTATCTATAGGATCCTGCAGTAGTACATCATGATTACAAATGAACTCTGTAATCAGGCCTATCAAGAATTTACTGACTATTTTTGTTCTCAGATGCTAAACTTTGTTAGGCTATCCTAAGAGGGTATAATGACCTTTGTTTTTCAGACAGTGGATTTCACAGAAAATAATGAGTTATTTGCTGCTGAAATGCCATAGTCATGGTATAGTGTTGAACTACTCTTTGACTCACACTTTCTCTCTCCCTTTCTTTCTTTCTTTCTTTCTTTCTTTCTTTCTTTCTTTCTTTCTTTCTTTCTTTCTTTCTGGTACTGGGAATTGAACTCAGGGCCTTGCACTTGCCAGGCAGGTGCTTGTGCCACTGAGCTACATCCCCGACTGAGTCATACTTTATAAAACCAAAACAGTTAAGAAAAAATTACAAAATGGAAAAATAATTACAACTTTTGGGCAAAGTGTGAATTGAGAAACTTGAAACATGTCACTGTGTAATTGGTCTATCAATATCTTGAAACTGCTTGAAGTTTTACCTTTGCCAAGGGGTTGTCATACGTTTTTAGAAGGACAAGTAATTTCTCCTTGTTAATTGGTATAATCTGAGTGACAACAATGGGTAAAAATATGATAATAAGTGCTCTGGAAAGAAATACAAAACACACAAAAAACTGCCTTTACTGGAGGAATTTAGGGCCTAGATAGCAGAACAAGATACATACAAATTCACAGAGTAACAAAAATCAAAGGAATGTTAAGTGTTCTGGAAATCATGTGCAAATTGAGCAAGATTCTTGGAAGATGACTTGGTGAAAAACGTTTTCAACCAAGATATCTTTATTCTTTTGAAAAACCTGGTACCCTCAATTTCCCATTGCTGTGCATGTTTGGAATAGACACTCCCCCTGTTGTCATCCACATTGCAGGCTGTTATCCTTCAGAGTCTATCCCTTGGTTCTTACTGTGGTATGAGGTATGATAGAATTAACACTAGAGCACAAGATCTTTGAGGACAGGGACTGTCTTTTGATCCTGTGTTCCTCCACTCCTAGAACAGTTCCTAGAATGCATGCAGCAAGTGTAAATATCTGTTGATTTATTTAGAATCAGAAAACTTAGGATGCATGCCTGGACTTGTTCTTTCCTAAGAATCTATATTTTAGGCCTCAGAATTTAGAGTGAAAGGTTAAGTTTCCTATTGGTAAAATAAAGGATAAGGTAAAACAAATTTCTCCAAAGGGTTTTGCAGCCCACTTACTGGAAAATGATCTTTCCCTCTTCCAAACCTCTGAAACCTATTGCTGTTTATCTTTTTTATTAAAGTGTCAGCCAGCTGTCACTGTGGTGTAAGCTCTTTCGGTGGAGAGATTTTGCCTGAGTATGGGTTGCATTTCTAATAGCACCTGCCTGGTATATTAAATATACAAGACACTCTGTGAGCTTTTTGTGACTGTCCTGATAGACAGCAGAGCTTGTCTATATTGCAAAAAGAGCCCCAAGGCACACAAACAACTCTTATCAGTGCTTTGTGAAGGCTTGTTATTCTTTACTGTCTCACCAGGACCTTGGGTCTAGGCCAGGGGGTACCTCTTAGCTCCTTAGGTATTGTGACCTTGCTTTTGTTCATTCTCCTTACTCTTTAGCCTTCAGCAAGGAGAAAAGCAAAAGATAAGATTCTCACTCTTTGTTCTCCAACACCTAAAGGAAAGGTTTTTATGATGAGAGAGAAACAAAACTTAATTTTCTACCCGTATGGCAGAAGAGAACATGGTAGAAATGAGGCTGGGATTAGATGGGCATAACACCCAGGGCTTCCCAGGAACAGGGGCTGGGCTTCCCTTGTCTTTTGGGAAGAGCTATATTTTATCACCACAATGTTTGCAGGCATTGTAAACTGGAATTTTCACACTGGCTTGGATAATGAGAAGCTGTCTCCATCAACACATTTGTTTTCAAGTCATTGGTGGTCTTCAGCTGCAAATAGTAGTCCTGCCATGAATGGAAGCTGTGGAGCTGCAGAGAACGCTTTCCCAAGTTGTGAAGTGGAGATAGGGACAGAAGGGAGAGTGGCAAGGAAATAGCTATGAGGCTGCTGTGCAGTGTCCCTCACCCAGTCCTGAACAGAGATTTTGTCCCCTGAGGATTCTTCCTAGGCTTTCTTGGGCAAGACTTGCAATTGAGATTTTTTAATAAATTCCCCAGGTGACATTTACGGTGGGCTAACTGTGGGGAGGGCACTGTGTGCCTTTCCTGGGGATATGAAGAGGGCAGTTACCAGTCTAAGCTGTGAGCTTATAGCTGGAGGTCAGAGCGGCTGCGGTACAACCCTGCTATGTGCCACACAGAGTGTCTCATCTGCGAGGAAACAGGCACTTGCTATTTTTCCCTCTTGACATTTGCTGCTATGTACTGTGTCATTTGAAGATAGCAAAAGTAGATACATTTTACATAAATTATTTGATGACTACCCTAGAAACTTCTGGTAATGCAAAGCAGGTTCTTTCAAGACTTCTTCTTCCTCTAGACTTTTGGTGCAGATTTGACTGTGCTGATCTTGGAGAAGAGGTGTGTTAAGGTATTTTGGCTATGCCAGTGCCCAGTATTGTGTTACTGTCTTCTAGGACTTTCTGTGTCAGTGGCTTATGCTGCTTGAGCTTCATAGCTTCCCTGAGATGAGCTATTAGTTACTCTTACAATGAAGTGAGTAATGGGACCATAGAGAGGTGAAGCAACTGCTCTGAATTTTCAGATAGCCACTAGAGATTGTCTGGTTCCGAAACCTTGCCCTTCCCTGTTCACCCTCTTTTATCCCCTGGGAAAGAAGTCTCCAAGGGCTCATTTATGTGTACCTGTGGGAGCTGTCTTATCTTACCCAATGTGAGCCTCTTGTTTTTTTCATAGTTAATGTCTCCTATTGATCTCAGTAGTTTAGTTTAGAGTACTTTAAAATGTAGAAAACTTATGTGATCCTCACAAGACTCCTGAGAGGCAAGGTTTGTTACCATTTTGTAGATGAAAATGACTGAGTCTTAAAAAGCCAGTGACAAGCCAGGTGTGGTGGCACACACCAGTAATCTCAGCACTCGGGAGTCTGAAGCAGGAGGATTGCCATGAGTTTGAAGCCAGCCTGGGCTACGTAGTGAGTTCAGGGGCAGGTTGACCTATACAGCAAGACGCTGTCTCAAAAAACCAAAGTAAGTAAATAATCAAGCCAATGACAGCCACTATCACAGTTCTTTTATTTTGTCTTTTGTGTTACTTAAGATTTTCGGGTAGGTCATTTTAAGCTGAGGTCTCAGATTTAAATGGTACATAGAGGTCTGTTCTTGACAGTCTTGTTTGACGTTCACCATCCTGCTCCTTTCACAGATAAAAAACCTGAGGACCACAGTGAGTTTTCAGTTGCCCTAGATCAACCCAGGTGTTACAATGAGACCAGGTTTTGAACCTTAGAGACACTCAGTTCTGAAGCTCTTCCCAGGACACAGTGATTTTAGGTTTTTTTCAAGATCTGCAACTTCAAGGCCTCTGCTTTTCACAGAGGTGTAAGACAGCATTACCTACCCTCCTCCTCCTATGGGAAAAGGCCAGTTCTCTCTGGTGTTCTCTCCAGGTTCACCTAACATATTTTAGTTGTTGGTACTGGTGGGCTTGTGGAGGACACTTGAGAAGACTTGCCCAAAAAGGAGCTGTAGTATTTTATCCATAGGAATGCGTCTTCACAGTCTCTCAAAATGCTAGACAGTTGACTAAAACTAGGCTCCCAGCCAGCTCTGGGAATGCCAGTCTTGGAGTTTCCCAGATATTCTGTAGCTCTGTCCTCCAGTGCAGCTCTTGGTAGGTGTAAATTTGTGGCTTTTATTGTAGGACTGCGAAGCTGAGATGAAATTGCCCAGAACAAGATTCCAGGTCCCAGTACTGGGCCCTCCCTCATGGAAAATTGTGTTAGAAGTTGGTTTTTCTTCTACTGTGCCCAAAGGTGCTGGGTATATTTCCCTTTTCCAGAACTGCCCTAATAAATATTTGATCATTTGAGGCAAAGCACTCCTCTTCATCTGGGTCATCTTGATGATAGAGAAGTTAAGTACTGGGATAACTGTTGGATTGAAATGACCTTTCATGTTGTCACCATCTCGGTGGCCACACTAAGTAGATCCCTACCAAGTTCTGCATTGATATATTTTTGGTACTGGGGATTGAGCCTGGGATTCACATGTACTTAGCAAGAGCTCTACACTTAGCAATGTCCCCAGTTCAATTATTTTCAATCCTGGTTTCTTGTATATTATATTACTCTCCCCCAAAGAATTTTGTTCAAAACATCACAATTGGTACTGAAATTTGTTTGCTAATTTGCTTGTTATTTCTCTCCCCCATTAGATTGTAAGTGCACAGATTTACCTGGTGTGTATCCAGCATTTATCATAGCACCTGGCATAGTGTTTGTCCAAATGTCCAAGTGCAATGAAGAGTTTTTACCAGTGTAACAACATGTTGTGACCAGCTCTGTTTGTTTATTTGTATCTGGTTTTCTGTTTGACTTAGGACTCCAATGCAAGACAGGATGAGGAAAGAGGCAATTTCTCATGGTCCAGTGCCATGGTCATGTATCCTGTGGCAATTTGCTTTGAGGATGGAGCTTGGTGTTAACAGGGCAGAGTGATGCTTCTCCAATGCGCTTCAGGTTTTAAACTACTGGGACCCACAACAACCTCAAGCAAACCCTAGGAACTGGCATTGTAATAATCTGATTACATCAGAGCACCTCATTAAAATGAACTTATTATTCATTATCCTGGGCCTTATCTGACACTGATTTATTTTGAAAAATTATTCCCATTTCTGGTGGGCCACAACAACCCTCCTTATGGAAGTATAATTTTTTGTCATTTTATTTTTGCCTGGAGATTACTTATTCCAACTCTGGCCAGACCAGACCCTGCTTAACTAATGTGCAGGGGCTGGAACCACTGTGAAGTACTTATGGCTAATGGTTCATACAGAAGCACTTTATTCACTAATAAGACAGGAGAGTATTTCCTAAATTGATCTAATAATTTCTGCCTTTGTTTGGCCCATGATGTCAGCTGCTTTCTGGAAGAAGTATTTGTATTTGCAGCACCCCAAAATGCATTACCTATTATAAGCTCCTTATTGGAACTTCTGGAATGAATAAATAGCATAGCTCTCATGTTCTTGTTTATAATAAACCTTTTTAGATTTAAGCTCAACATACTCAATGTTTGCCTAATGCAATAGTATTTTTCTTTGTTTTTTTTATTTAAAGAGAAAAAAACAGGAAAAAGGTAGAAATATTACAGAATTTCAAGAAAAGATAAATAGTAAGAAATCACTAGTTGATATATTACATATTGTTCTTTTAGAAATAGTTATTCAAGTTACAGAATTAAAGCACACAAAGTGGATACTAAAGTAGTGAGAGTGAGAGTGCAAACAGATCTGTTCAAGAATCCAACAAGAACCTAGAAATATGGTCATCAATCCCACACATCTAAACATACATGCAGCTGTATCTTTTATAGTGCTTCCTATTTCCTCTTTTTTTACAATAGCAATTATACGTTTTAAAATTTTATTTAAAGAGAAGAAAAAAAACACAAAAAAGGGTAGCAACAATGCAGAATTCTAAAAGAAAGAAAGAAAAAGGAGAATGAGAAAAAGCCCCAATAAGAAATCAGTAATTTATAAATTACGTACTGTCATCCTGGATGTAGTTGTTCAAGTTACAAAGTTAAAGGGTACAGAGTAAACATTCAAGCAGTCAGACTACAAACAGTTTTACTTAAAGACCCAACAAAAATTCAGCAATATGGTCATCTATTTTACACACTCAAACATACATGCAGTTATATCCTTTAGAGCACTTTTCTTTTCCTCTCTTTTTTACAATAGCAATTACACATTTTGGTTTTATTACACTTGTAGTTCTTATTTACTTTTTACACTAGAGACACAATATGATATTTATAAATATGATTCTTATTTATTTCACTAATGAGGATAGTCTCAAGTTGTCTCCATTTGCCTATGAAGGCCTCAAGATCATCCTTTTTTATAGCTGAGT